>CAXAKX010000406.1:31626-54117 GCA_963969525.1 Ontholestes murinus | reverse complement strand
ATGACGTGCCACTAGTGGTCACCGGAACTGACCCGACAGAGGTGCAAGCGGACACAGAATGAGCAACAGAAAAAATAGAGAAATGGCTTAAAAATAAAGGACTAGAACTAGCCCCACAGAAAACTGAAACGGTGATCCTGACAGGAAAAAGAGGCTTCAAAGAACTTAAAGCACGCATAGCGGGAGTGGACACTGTCAGCCAAGAAGCGGTTAAATACCTAGGAGTATGGATAGGAAAGAATATGAACATGGGTCACCACATTAAAAAAGTGGCGGAAAAGGCCGATAAAACGGCAACCGCCCTATCCAGAATCCTGCCCAACCTAGGAGGAGCCAGGGCATCTAAAAGAGCGACGCTATGCTCAGTTGTTAACTCAACCATCCTATACGGGGCACCTGTGTGGGCGAAGTGCATGGAAATGAGGAAATATAGAAGGATCAAGTCATAGCCAAGACAGTGCACATACATTTATTAGCTAAAGAGCGGACATACAAACCTGGAGCAAACAGACAAGACAGGAAAATAGCAGCAAGGGAAAAGAAAATACAAGAATGGGAGATGGAGTGGAGCCAACAAGAGAGCTGGACAAAAAAGCTAATTCCACGAGTCAGACCATGGCTCGAAAGGAAACACGGGGAGATCGGGTATTACGTCACGCAATTCCTCACGGGCCATGGATGCTTTGGGACATATCTTTACCGAATGAAGCTGGCCCCTAAAGATACCAGCTGAGCTCCACCGCCAAATATATCTTGGTGGAGTAAATAGACCCGGTGTGCAAACATCGAGGTCGTGCACCCACTTGGGACTAACTCTGGTAAAAAAAGGTACTTCAGTGAGCGGCATACCTCCACTTCGTACCCCAGTACGTCGATCCTCATATACTTCCGACAAGCTCGGCGCCTTGATAGCCAGACGGCTCCCGTTTTCTGGGCTGCCACCTCCAGTCCCACAGAGTCCATCCACCTCCCAATCATGCTTGTGGCTTCCTTGGCCAGAGCCGCTACCTTCTGGATATCCCTGGCCCTTACCAACAACAAGATGTCATCTTCCACCTCTCCATCGTTCCGCCCTCGCTGGTGAAGAGGACTTCACGGTCGGCCAAGTAGTCGGCCAACATCGCCATCAGGTGCTGCGGGACGTCTCTGGAGCGTAGAGAGTCGATGATCGCCTGCCAAGGAATCGAATTGAAGGCGTTCCTGACATCAATTGCGATCGCTAGGCAGTGCCTTCTCATCCTCCGTGTACCCTCGTTGGCCTCATCTGCCAGCCGGCGCACCTTTAGAAGAGCGGCCCCTGCGGAACCCGTACTGATTCGAAGAGAAACCCCCGTTCTTGTTGATCCAAAAGTTGAGTCGGTCTCGAATAAGCCTCTCTCTCAACGAGACCCTTGCTGCCCTCAGTAATCTTACCCTCTCTTCACCTACCAATCCGGCTATGCTGCCTACTAGGTCGGCAGCGTTTAACCCACGGGCGACCTCTACTACCAAGTTCCCCGCTAGGCTCCTTTTTGCCGCCGTCACCATATCTGCTCCCTCCCCAAGTCTCTCCTTCAGCTTCTTGAGCACCTCGCTGTAAGAGGTGTCCTTGGTTTTCACCAGTATCCTCTCCGGCATTTGTCTCCTAGGACGCTTGTGTTCCTTGCCCCCCTCGACACGCCCCTTCCCCGCGTCCTCAACCGGGACGGTATCTATCACCACGATGGCCTGGCTCATCTGTTGCACCTTTTTCTTCCCCTTCTTCGCCACCTTAACCCATTCACCTTGGCATGTCGCTCGACCCTCCGTATTAGCGCCCACCGGTACTAGTGGGGTGAAATTTTGAGCGCCACTCAGACCGTTCCCTGCTACTACTCCTTGGGTCTTCGGGGCCTAAGGCGCCTCCCTTGGCAACAGCGTGTCCAGCCTCTCCTGGATACCTATAATGGCCCGTCTGACCTCAGCCAGCTCATCGCTGCCCACGTTCTGCCTTGCCCCTTCCACCGGTTCGTCTCCCACCGCTGTTGTTACCTGCGATGCCTTGTCACAAACCTCGTCCCTTCCCTTCTGGCCGTCGTCCGTTTGTGTCTCCGAATCAACCATTATCCTGGCCTGTGGTTTGCATGGTTGGACTCCTCCTCCTAGGCCCCCTACTACCATCTTTACCTCTGCCGTAGCCAGGTAGATGGCTATGCCTCTAACCGCCGAGATCTGATCTTTGATCTCCAGATTGGTATTCCTATTAGCCTTTACAAGCGCGATCCTGGAGATCTTGTCCAGTTGACCGTGCACACCCAGGATCTTGTCCGCCATCTTCTTCAGGACTTCCTCCTCCCTATGGGGCGACAGCGACTCTTGTCTCCTCCTCTTCTGGCTACCCTGGTTGTCATCGTACACGAGGCACTCGTATCCAATGTTGGGCTCATCTGTGGGTGTCGCTCCAGCACTCTTGCAGGGCCTCCCCGCAGACGCGGCTGCAAGGTTCACAGTAAGCTTACCCCTTGATTTCAGCTTGCCTAAGGTGGCCAACGCGCCTTTAGCCGATGCCTCCATCGCGAGGACGTGCGATGGACCAGGTCCGAACGCACCCGAATTCGCGGGGGCTGCCTTTCACCGTTCACGTCAGTTTTCGTCTATGTCGATGTAAACACGGACACCGTTCACAACACTGGTTTCGTCTATATCGATGTTAGAATTACAAGAACGAAAAAAAATTACAGGAGAGAATATTTAAAAATAAAATGTTTTGGAAAAAAAAAATTTGAAAAAAAAAATTTGAAAAAAAAAATCCTTGACTTGGCCTTGGTTTGACCTTGCCTTTGGGTCCTTAACAATGAGGGTCGGCGCACACACGCACAGTCCACGCAGTCTTAGTCCTAAAGCGTCCAATTCGCACAATAGATCCACCCGAAAATCGAAAATAACACAAGTCCCTTTACCGCGTCCGCGGCTAAGTCCAGTTCGAGACTTGTGAAAAATTTTTCAAACACCCACTGGGGCCGGGCCCTCTGTCACCGTACCAATACGCGAACGCGCGAGGCAAGCCCCCCAAAACAATTGAGGTTACGACGTTCAACGCGGAGCGAACACAGAGCACGTCCGTCTTCAACGCCAGTTCAAATTTTTAATTCCCTAGCCATCTGATTTTCCTAAACAGAGGGAAGTACATTAATTTTGATATCTTCACTGAGCGCATTCTGACGATGATTATTTGTTTTTCTTAAATGCCCATTTTCCCAAAACTGTCTTTCAATCTTGCTTATGGTACTTTGCGATATGGTTGGTAAATCAGGATACTTCCCTCTAAATAAATAAAGTAAAATTACGTGAACTCACGATTGAATTTTTAAAAACGGTTTATTTCCAAAATTACAACTTATTTACATTACTTAAATATACGTGAATACGACTAATACAATAATGGTTACAATAATGTATGAAATGCATGCGGATAATCTACTTATATAAACAAAAACTACAAACAAAGCATAATGACATCTGGTGGATGATGTCATTCTAACTAAGAATAAATTAATAATATACATCTCTTAATAATAATATTCACTACTATGTCCCTAAATCCGACACACTTGTGGAGGAGAGTCATCATCTTTTACAAGTGTCGCTTCCCTTCTGTGTATTAAGCGTCTGTATACTAATGCCACTACACGGATTATTAATATTACATAAAGCGAGTGTTCACGCACATGGTTTTATGGATAGCACCGATTCAGTTATATCATGAATTGGGGAATACATTGGGATGTCTTCCAGTTGAAGTCTTTTTAGTTGGATGGTAAAGTCATTTAGTTTGAAGCTCTTAAGTTCTGGGGTCGAGGCACTCACTAACACCGGGGTTCCATACATTGTTTGGGACACTTTGTAGTTCCGGAAAACAAGCTCACATTTGTTTGGTTGGATAAGGTAGATGCCTTGGAGGTCGTGGGTCTCTTCTTGATTTGGACATGTCATCTTTAATTTTTATTTTTTTTTTTATAAAAACGGCTAGGAATTGATTCGTATAGGGTATTTTTTCCAAATGGTTCTTTTGGATTTCTAATTTTGTAAATTTGCATTTTTGGGTGGTTCCGTTGACCAGAAGCTCTGTTTCGCAATCAGCTTGTCAATTTAAAAGCAGATCGTCGCTGCATTGCTAATGCTTGTTATTACCTAAGCATATGTTTCTTCGAGGTCAGATATTTGAGTTAATTTTTGACTTAAGCATTACTTCTACGTTCGGAATTATTGTTACATATTCGGACTTAAATTTCAGTGGTATAGGATACATTTTATATAAATCAAAGGAATGTTTATAATTAATTGTTAAGGATAGAAAGTAATAAATATTTGATTGTTTAATTTTGCAAGAATCTAAAATATTTTCTGAATTTAGGTCATTAAATAAATCTTGTGGCCTAATTATATCAGCACTTAGAATTTTTAATTTATAAAATGTTAATGAGTTAATAATTTCTTCCAAAATATGTATTTTCAATTGTTTCGAAAAGTAAAACAAGTTGATTGTACAGATCTTTAGCGAATATAACATGTTGATGATCTATTTCCTCTTTATAAATTGCGTGTAATTGCATAATTTTGGCCTTTAGTAAATTTTGGTTGTGTGCGATTTCTGCGACTGTTTCGTTGAAATTTTGAATTATTTTTTTCATTTATACTATACCAATATTTTAGTTGGTTCTGGAGGTTGTTTTGATTAGAGATTAAATGTTCCAGGATTCTATGGATTTTCTCCTAATCTCGAGTGTCCATATTTCCGCTAATTGTTTTAATAATAGTTCCTAATCCATTAATGAAACCTCTTTTTGCACGATTTTTCGCGGTGCTTAATTCTATCGTTTTTATTTAGTTTCCTATAGCATTCTGTGAATAATTTATTAATTTTCCGTAATTTTCGAATTAATTTTTAAATTTTGATACGTTACTCGTGGTGTCCCTGAAGACTTGAATCATAATGGTGTACGAAAACATGTTTTCGTTTTCCTACTTTCGCTGCTCATAATTTTATAGGTAGCAATCCCTCATTTTCCGAGATGTCCCTGATTTCAAAAGAAATCACAGGAGTAATGAAGAAGAGCCTAAAAGTAATTAAATTGTATGTTAGAATAATTTTGAAAATTACACTTAAATCTGGTTTGGGTCTACCAAGATATATGTTTATTTCTATGTCTGAACTTGAAAAAATATAACTTAACGTTGCTTTTACTACATTGTAATTTAGGTTATCTAAACCGCAGCCTAATTTAGGGATCGCTAATTTGGTTATTTTTTATCTGAATAAAATTGTTTGAGAGTAATTAAGGTTTTTTTTTTTTTTTTTGGGGGTGATTTGACTTAGGCGTTAGCCGTTCAGTCACGACCGGGTTATTATATAAGTCAGAATGATATTATTGAAGTTTTACCAATTTTAGGATATTATTATCTTTTACAGAAGTAATTACAAAAACTTATTCTCTATGGTAATGAGTGATATTAGACATTTGGATTACAAGATAGGAGTAGGTGGTCGATGAGGGCCGTCATGACACTTAGGTAACTACAAGACAGGAGGGGGCCCTTGGAGAACATAGAACAGTAGAGACATGTTGTTAATGAAGTGCTTAAATTTTAATTTCTGTTTCTATAAAGAATTCGACCAACGCGACATTAACTTCTCTTTTATTCAATGCTAACAAATGTGTTAAATTCACAGGAAAGTTTGTAAACTCTTTTAATTTGTGAATTAAATGTTTTGTTTCATTTTTATTTCGTTCACATTCAAAAACAATGTGATTTATTGAACCTTCGAGTCCACATAGGCACAGTGGGTCTTCTTTAAGTCCAATTTTATACAAGTGTTTTGGGAAGGTGCCATGATTAATTTTAAGTCTAGTGATAGTAACGGAGAAGCGTCGAGGATAATTTTCAGTTATGTGGGGGGGGGAGTAGTTTGGTAGGGCGGGGTAAAGGGATTTATAATGCGTGGGTTTCATTTGCATCCATTGTAGTTCCCATTGATGTTTTGCATCTTTTTTCAGTTCTGAGATTAAATCTGAAGCTGGATAAGGTTTATCTTCATGTAAAAGCGTTCCATTAATAATGTTATTTCCAGCTAACCTCGCTAAATTGTCAGCATGTTCATTGCCCAATATGCCGGAATGACTTTTGGCCCATATAAAGTCTACAATATAATTGTTATCTATACTTTCAAGTTTGTATACCATATTTTTAATGGAAGTTATTAAATAATTTGATTTCAATGCTTTAATATTTTTACTAGAAATTGCTTTCAATACTGACTGCGAATCTGATATTATTACAATTTTCTCAGTTTTTGTGTTATAAGCCCAGGTAAGTGCATCTAATATTGCAAGACCCTCGGCAGTAAATATAGAGGCATTCTTGTTGATTGTATTGCTGTATGCAATTTGTAGGGTAGGGATAAAGAACGAGTATCCTACTCCTTCTGTAGTTTTAGATCCGTCCGTGAATATTAATGTTCTGTCGGAGAATTTGGATTGAATAACGTTTTTAAAAATCGAATTGTTACAAGATCCATCATATTTGGGAAAAAATGGCGTAATATTGAGAAGGTATAAATCATAATCATATTGAAAATGATAGTTTTTGTCGGTTTTCATATACCCTGAAAAATCATGTGTATGGATGAAGGCATCAACTAGAGGGGGCGTATTTTTCTTATTCCAAAAAGCATTTGTCAATATATTTGATGTTAACGAAGCCAGAGGATTTAAAATATGCCATTTTTGAAACTCTCTATATTTTAATACGGTTTTATTGGCCAAAAAGCTTCTTCTTATATGTAAAGGGGGTTCATGACATTCGGCTAATACAGCATTAATCGGTGATGAAATCATAGCACCAATAGCTATTCTTAGGGCCTTTAGTTGAACCTTGTCTATTTTTCCCAACCAAGTTTTACATGCCATACCGTATACTGAGGAACCATAATCGATTATGGATCTCATGTAAGCCTTATAAAAAAGCAGCGCTGTAGATGGATCAGCGCCCCAATTCATTTTGCAAACGGTTCGAATAATGTTAATCGCTCTTTCACATTTTCCTACAATGTATTCTATATGTTTTTTCCATAATAGTTTTCTATCTATTATAATTCCAAGATATTTGTATTGTTGCTGTATAGGAAAATTTATTCCACATAGAGTGATGTTATTTCTATGGGTGTCTTGGTGTCTCGAATATAAAACGATTGCAGATTTTCGCAGAGATGGAGAATCCATTCTGAAAAGTCCAGTTTTTAAATTTTTTCATAATGTTTCTACAAATTTGAAAAGATTTTTCTAGAGTTTTGCATTCAACATGAATTACAAAATCATCAGCATATTGAATACACTTCGGATTTCCGGAAATTAGATTATGTAAATCAGTTGTGTATATGTTGAAAAGTAGGGGGGATAAAACAGAACCTTGAGGAAGTCCAACAGATGTTGTTCGAGGGCCTATTAATTTACCGTCAGTGTCCAGCGTATATACCTCTCGGTCTGCAAACAGTGCAATGATATTTATGGCGACCTTATCAGGTATTCCTAGGTTTGTAATTTTATTTCGAAGTATGTTTAGATCCACCCTATCATATGCCCCTTTCAAGTCGATAAATATGCAGGGATGGTATAAGTTTTTCGAAAGAGTATTCTGGATGTTAGTAACAAGGTCATTAATGGCATCGAGGGTTCCGGTATTGTGTCGGAAACCATATTGCCGTATAGGTAATTTATTATGATGTTCCAACCACCATTCTAGTCTTCGTTTTATCATCCGCTCGAACACTTTAGCTATACACGTTAGTAGGGATATGGGTCTATACGATGCGACTTCTTCTTTCTTCTGTCCTGGTTTAAGAATAGGAATTGCTACTACCTTCTTAAATTCTTTATAGTAAGTCATATTGTTCCACCAGTTGTTATAAATATTGAGGAGGTATTTTTTGGCATTCTCTGGTAGTTGTCTGAGCATATCATATGTTATTCCGTCTATTCCAGGGGCAGTGTTTGGGGCATTTTTAATGGATATTTGTAACTCGGTTATATTAAATGGAGTTGTTAGAAAATGGTGGGGATGAGGTTCTGTAAAGGGAGGAAACCGCAATGGAACTGATTGTGGGATAATATTGTCAAGAAAGGAATAAGGAATATGGGATGGGATGATTGAAGTGTCTGTGTTTTTTCCAGATATTTTTCTAACTTCCTTCCAAACATTTTTTATAGGTGTATTTTTATTCAAATTACCACAAAAATTAATCCAAGATTGCCTTGCACTTCGTTTATACATTTTTTTTGCCTCTGCTGCTGCTTTCTTTGCCTCCATAAAATTATCATAATTTGAGTTTGTTTTATATTCTTTTAAAGCAGATCTTCGTTTATTTAAGGCTACCTTGCAATTTTCATTCCACCAGGGAGGTTTCTTATTATACTTGCAGTGCTTTATTTGTGGAATATGTTGGTTTGCGCTCTGTTCTATCGCTGTTGTTAGAAAATACGGTCCACAAGGGCTGTCATGAATACTTTCCATGGTTCTTTGTATAGTATTAGAGTATTCGCACCAGTCTGCTCTGTTCGTTTGCCATCTTATTGTTGTTTTTCTTCTGAATTGTCTATTAACCTCACCATTTACAGTTATTATTATAGGAAAGTGATCTGAGCCTAGTGTATCTTCTAGTATCTCCCATTCTATATTAGTAGAGATAGGTGCAGACGATATGGTTATATCTACTACAGATTTACGTTGACCTGGAGAAACAAGGCGAGTGCCTTCTCCTGTGTTCAGTACTGTTAAATATAAATTATTTATGGCATCTGACAAGGCAACACCTTCGTTGTTGTTGTATAGTGAGCCCCATAGTGCATGTTGTGCGTTAAAGTCACCAGCTATAATACAGGATTGACTGGCTGGTAGCAGTAAATTGCTCCAATCTGTAACTGTTGTCGTTATATGAGGGGGTTTATATATTGCTAACAAATTAACTGGGTTTTTATTTATAGTAACTGTGATACCACAACATTCAATTCCATTATTGGAATTGGTGTCTATGTGCCACTCTTTGAAAACAATTGTGTTGCGGATAATTATCATGACTCCTCCTTTACCATCATAACGATCTTTCCTTGTTGTGCTATATCCATTAATTGAAAAACTAGTGCTTGGTTTTAACCATGTTTCTGATATCATAGCGATATCAATGTTGGTATTGCTGAGAAATTGACTTACTATAAGCTTATTCGCTATTATAGATCTGGCATTCCATTGCATAATTTTCATCTGTTTCATTTGAGTTATGATTATTTATTAAGTGTGAAATAAGATGCTCAATATTTAATTCTAAGTCACTCTCGAAATCTTGTTTTCGTGTTACTTGTGGATTTTCCAGAATAGACTTAACTACGGTTGAGATGCTTTCTACAAGTTCGCGTTTATGTTTCAGTAATTCTCTGTATGGATTAGGGAGTATGGAAGTCGATGGAGAGGTACTATTACTATCACTTTTACGTTTTTTCTTTACATTTGATTTATTTGGGGAGTTTGATCTTTGTTTCATTTCATTTTGTTTAGGGAAACTTCTTCGATATTCCCGTACACCACTTTGTTTATTATTTATATTAGAGGGAATATTTGTATTGTGATTAGTTGGTACAGAAATATTAGGGAAGTCTGACGTATTGGACAGAACATAAAAACGATTATTTGATACAATATTATTGAAAGCTGCCGGGTTTTTTGATATTTGTTCACACTCTTTAAATGATAGATTAGTTTCGGCCATCATTTTTTTAATTTTTGTTTGCGAAATGTAGGTAGGACAATCTTTACTTGTTGAATTATGTGCGTCCGTTTTACAATTAATACAATATGGCTTAGTTTGTGCACAATTATCTTCATGAGGTAAGGCGCAGTTTTTACAAACGTCTATACTACAATTACATTGCCTACTCGTGTGTCCATAGCGTAAACATTTGTAACATTGGATCACTGGTTGTATATATATTTCAACCGGGAAATTTACATAATTAATTTTCACGCTAGTGGGTAATTTTAATCCTGCAAATGTAAGCAATATTGTTTGGCGCGGAATGTATTTAACACCTTCAGTTTCCGACAAAAACTTCCTAGTAAAACGATGAACATTTAAAACTTCAATGTTCGATTCAATATTATTGAATATATAATTTTCATCAAAATTTGTATCTACAAATCGAATCAATCCTTTTTTCTCAGTCATATGACGAGGAATATATGCAATCATATTATTAACGGCAAATATATTATCTTCAACTAATTTATTTGCAGCCGCGGCGTCAGTTAATACTACCTTGACGCGGTTTTTCCCTACGCGAGCAATTTCTACAATATGATTTTTATATTCATTATTATGATACAAAATTGAACCTAATTTAAGAGGATGTAAATTACTTAAATTTTTGTCTTTATGTTCAACATAAACTACATACGACCCGTACGAAATATTGTTTTTATATTTGATAGTATAATCACTGCGCTTGACATTGGATTGATTGTTTTTACCTGCGGTTTCTGGGCTATTTATAGAATTGTTGGAACAATCCATCTCTTTATCTTCATTATCATTGTTATTAGTAACATTAGTACCTAATGCTCTAATTAAATTAGTTAAGGGATTAATGTTTCCTAATGGTTTTTGTGATGTGTAGTTAAGATCCCTCGTGTCCGTCATTTCGGACCGAATTAAAAATAAAAAATCATAAATACCGGCGCACAAGCGCCGTGCGTATTTTTAAACTCTCTATTACTGAAAGTAATTATTAAACCAATGTTAAATGATAATAATGGTTTTTAGAAATAAGTAATAATTAACTATTGATATCGCTCACAACGTCCGGACCACTATTGGAGATGCACACACGTGTTCACTCTGCTATTGTTCGCGCGGAACTGAATTAAGGTTTTAAACAAACATTCTAGGCTAGATTTATGAAAATATTTTTCTTTAGTTATTAGATAAATGATGAATCTATCATCTTCTTCAAAGTGGCAAAGAGAATACAACTGAGGGTTCTGTCTAGACAATTCTTCAATTCTGCCAAATCTTAATTTAAAATCTTGAGTAATGCCTACACTTATTTAAGATCTTGGCTCACACAATGGGCGTGAATAATCGAATGGAGCAAGGAACATATAATCATTAATTTCTGTTATATTTTCGTTTTCGGTTGTTGTTTTGTTATTTAAATGATTCATAAAAAATTGCTAAAATATTTTCAGAAGGAACTTTCTTTACACTTGGCGTTTTAATATTTCCTAAATAAATTTTGTCTCGATTTCTGCTGTTTTCGATCATATTTTATATTTTTTTAAGTGATTTCGAAAGGTTTTAATTTGGAGTGTATAGTATTGTTATATGCCAAAACAGCGTAAATAATAATAATAATAACCAAACTTTATTTCAAAGATATATTTAAAAAAAAACATATATCGTAAGATACTAACAAATAAATATAATGTCGAAAGTTAACAAACAAAAAAATAAATTAAGTCAAGCGCATGTAATCAATGTAGGAATTAAGAGAGTATAGTTCTGCGTCCAACAACAAGCGAAACACCACAGTTTTATATTTACTGAACAAATGAAGCTTTTGTATTTTTCTCAGTAGATTATTGTAAAATTTAATGCATCTATAAAATGCATTTCGTTCGGTGGTTGTTAATTTATGGGCTGCATACGTTATTTCTTTTGATCTTGTCGCATATCATATGTATGATGTTTATTTACTAATAGGGTCCAATTTGGGTCTATTTTTGAAAATCAAATTAAACATTCATAAGTAAATAAACTATAAATTGTGAGTATACCATTCTGCTTAAAAACTCCTTTGCAAGAAACTGAACGCATAAATCGCTTCTGTATTATAAAAATATTTTGTATTATAATTATTCTGAATCTTAAATTGGATTCAAAGGAGGCATGGTGGATTATTTTCAGCGACTCTTTATTGAGATATTTTTTTAGAGTATTCATTAAGTAACAGAGGGTATATATAAATATATATATATATATATATATATATATATATATATATATATATATATAGTCTGTTCGTTGGATCTTTGGTCGTACGTCACAAATTATCGCTTCGAGAAACGACGCAAAAACATTCAGTCTGATAAAGTAAACAAAATGCGTTAGAAAAAGAACGCACTGTAAAACTTTCGTCGTTTTTTGAAGCGATAGTTTGTGAGGTACGACCAAAGATCCAACGATCAGACTATATATATATAATATTTATTTTAGTAAATGTTTTTATTTGTATTTAAAATCAAGTTTATAATAAAGCTGTACTGAAGAGAGCGAAAGTTCGAAACACGTGTCTGCAGATGGTTATAAAATTGAGTATTGAATTATTTAATTGCTTTTGCTAATTTATTTTTAATTACATCAACCTAACTTCATTTCTTATTCCAAATTTACCATAGTATAGTCACTCATAAACTATTTAACGTACATTCAATCATTTTTAGTTCATTTTACAGAAAGAAATACGTTCAAACTAGTGTTGCTTTGATAGCCTTGCTATTTTGTAACACGCAAATTGCTTTTGTATAATTCAATGTCTGTCGAAGTACTAGATAGAGAAGTAGTTGTTTCAAAATTGATTTGTTTCTTGTAGTCTTTTAAGACTCATTTGTTGTAGATTTTACGAAATATTTTCGTATTTTTTCTAATTATTAGTTAACTTTCTACAACGTAAGGACTTATATATTTTATTATGTGTTCAATTTAAGTGAAGACATTAAAAAATCTCGAAAACTACATATCGAATAAAAAAAATTATTGAAATAAAACAACACAGTTGGAAGGGTTTCACATTTATTGTTGAACACTGCAACATGTTTCGCCACACAGTTTTTTACCTGTAATTTGTTAAATTATTATTCATCTGCCTGATGAAGCCACTGTGTGGCGAAACATGTTGCAGTGTTCAACAATAAATGTGAAACCCTTCCAACTGTGTTGTTTTATTTCAATTTGTTATGGAGTTTCATCATGTATCCGCCTCGTCAATTCAATATTTCAAAAAAAAATTATAATTAAAATTTGTTCGCCTAGGAGGGAGACATCAATGATACGAGCCTCGACTCACTACCTTGAATAGGGAGTAGGGGGTGAGAAATGGAAAAGTTAAATAAGAACCCCCATTTTTTGTACGGATTTGAATACTCCGGAAAAAAATAGGAAAGTTTTATCTGAAATTTTTGCCAATTTTGAATTTTGTCGATTAAAGCGTCGTCTGTGACAAATACAAAAAAAATCATCAATAATCACACCCAAAAACTTAACCTCAGAAATTAGTTTGAATTTATTATCTGATAATTGAATAACTTTATATTTAACCATTTTATATTATTAAACATTGACACAAGATCTAGATACAGTTTAGTGGAGACCAATAAATTTGTATCATCAGCATAATTGGTTATGCAACATGTTGTATTTAAGCTCAACCGATATAAGTTATTAATAAATATTATAAATAGAATAGGCCCTAGAATGCTGCCTTGAGGTATTCCTACATTACCACTATTACTAATCGTAGATTTGAATTGCACTCCACCTTTTTCTATAACCACTCTTTGATCATTGTAATGTGATTCCTATTACACCAAATTTCTTCAACTTTAATAATAGCAGCATGCCGATCGATGATACATTGACTTTTATCGATACCAGTGTCGACCGAAAATTATAAAAAGAATTAAATACAATATATTACATAGCTACAACAAAACAATAATTAATTAATAAAACAAAACAAACCAATATTATCAGTAATCTTATATTCCCTCTTCAATCAGAACCAAAAAACAATTTCTCTACAATAACATTCAATGTCCCTTTAAGCGAAATAATAGCAAGCAATCTTAAAAAACATAGCAGACAAAACCCGTAATAGCTTATCAAAAATAATCAAAAACAACAAAGATAAAGTAGTCAAAAACAGGCAAAGTGGAGTCTATTTACTAAAATGTATGAATTGCCCGAAAATTTACGTAGGCCAAACCGGTCGTGCATTCGAGGACCGAATCAACGAACACCACAAATGTTTCAAATGTCACCAAAAAACATCATCAACGTACGCAAACCATCTCCCAGCAGAAAACCACACATTCAACCCAGACTTCAAGATTCTACTGTTACCGGCGTTTTACCGGAAACGCCGCAACGATGATTATTTCGGCGATTTTATTATTTTCATTAATTCTCGCGAAACAACAGACCCCTCTTTGTTTGTATTATATTTAATTCACCTTCATAATCATGTATTATGAAATGAATTAAGTTCGTCTACATACCTTGATTGTTCGGATTTTTGTAAATAGCTATTGTAAATATTATTTGTAAATATAGGATTAGTTTATTTTTCATTTCATTGTTAGTTTATTAGGGTTTAGATTTTAGATTTACAACCTTACGCGGCACAAATCTCTTTTGGGTCATAAAACTCAAAATTCCAAGCAGCGGGCCTAATCCGGGAAAATCTCACCATTACGGCATTTCGTGATCAAAACAAAAGCACGACAGATTTGGTCCCGAAATGCACACAGTTGGGTACCGCCCTCCGGATTAAGGGAGAGGCTGGAATTGGAATTTACATTACGAGAAATACCGAAGAAACAATTCATGTTTTTTTTTTCTTCCTTTTTCGCGGATTGATTACTATACTTATTACTAGAGAGCGGATTTCTAACGGGTGTCCAACAATTATTGCAGTCCCGGGTGGCGTTGGAATCAAAAACGTAGGTCAATTCTTTCATGTGCCAAATAAATGAACTGACATTTTAATTGTCAAACATAATTTAAATGTGAATTTAAAGGGTTGTTAACTTTAATAAGTAATTAGAATATGTTTACTCAAGAACAGAAAAGCTTCTTATTAGATTCGCAACGGCCGTCGTGCGTCAATCTCCTAACGGATGTCGAATGTTCACGTGCTATAGTGATTCTTACGTTTTGTACAATATTTTCATTTCTTACACTAGGTCTGCCTGGGCCCTTTCTGTGTTGCACCGATCCTGTATCGCGAAAACATTGCACCCAAATCACGAGAAAACGTATTGTTGTTAATAATTACATGCGGAAATCTTGTATGAAATTCTTACGACGCGGCGACGTTAGTTCCATTGAATACTCCCATTCTCCATTTTTCAAACGACGGCCGTTGCGAAAATAAGATTCTAATAAAAACCTTTTCTGTTCTTGAGTAAACATATTCGAATTACTTATTAAAGTTAACACCACTTTAAATGCACGTTTAAGTTATGTTTGACAAGTAAAATGTCAGTTCATTTATTTGCAACATGTAAGAATCGACCTACGTTTTTTATTCCAACGCCACCCGGGACTGCAATAATTGTTGGACACCCGTTAGCATTATGCTTATTCATAATATTAATGGCATCGAAAAAAAATCTAAATATCTATACGAATCTTGAAGAATGTGATTACTTAGCGCTAAGTTTTTTTTGCTTATTTTGACTTGTTGTGCTTATTTTGACTTTTTGTGCTTATTTTCATGCTTTTTTTAGATTCTGATGCTTATTTAGAACATTTTCTTAAACATTTAAAAAACATTTAATAAAAATTTCACGCTGATATTAAATTAATGTGGTAATATAAAGAATTTTCGTAAAAATCTGTATCCCGTCATTTATAGATTATATTTGTATGACATATTTTCTTTGTGTCTCTTGACAACAAAATTGTTTAAAATCTTCATAATATGATACAATAATTATAATGAATTTTATTAGTATAAATTACCAATTTACAATGGATTCGCTTATAAATAAGTAGATGTAATAGACCGGCTCATTATTCAGATAATACAGACGAACGCTTCATTCCTATAATATTCCGGAAGTAAACGTCGTTAAACTAGGCCCAAACAGGGGCCCCAGTAAGTATTAAATGTAAACAAATTTAAGTGATAACTAATAATCAGGTGTTCTACAACCGTATAATTTTCTACTCTCGGCAAAAATACGGATGGGACGACTGGCGCATATTTATCGTTTTCGTTAATTTTCATATTCAAACTCGCATTCATAAACCATACTATTGAATTGACATTCCAAAAACTTTGCTTATTTATCAAAAATTACTATATGCGTGAATCGTATTAACATGAGGAATCACAGATAAATTATATTATATAATTCATATGTATATTTAACCCATAATGCAAAAGGTGAAAACCACAATACAATAATTAATTATAGACTATCCAGAATTAACAAGTGAAAATAATACATTATTTTCTAAGGCATGTTTAAAAATAGTAAGTTTTATTTTAGTTCCCAACTGCATCCTAACTAGTCAAAACTTGTATGTAAAACATGTTATGACAACACTACATTAAGAACGTTTGAAAATGTTCAAAACTGAACTAAAAAAACAGCACAATTTCACAATTTTTAGCAACCTCTTCAACAAACGATGGACAATTTAAATTAAATTCACATTTTTTTACATTCGAATATCCCTTTAAGAAAATTACAAAATAATGCATTTAAATCTTTCTTGGGAAAATATTGTAAAATGCGCATTCCTGAGAAAAAATTATGTAGCTCTTGCGCACTATGAAACCGTACAAAAAATTAAAGATATTATTAACAATAATTATATGTGGTTTGGTGTGGATGAAACCACATACGCTTGTTTAATTTAATAATAGGAGTTTAACATGGGCAAGAAAACGCAGTAATTAAAGAGGTTTTTTTTTTATTTTTCAACATAGTACCCTTGCAGGGCGATAGACTTTTCCCAGCAGTGCTCCAACTTTTTTAAGCCTTCAGAAAAATATGATTTCGGGAACTCTGCTTTAGTGGCGACGATGACCTCCTCATTTGACGTAAAGCGCTTGCCTCCGAGCCAAGTCTTTATGTTTGTGAACAAAAAGAAGTCGCACGGGGCCAGGTCGTAGCCCAATTCAACCAATTTAGCATTGGCGATTCGGGATGAATGGGCCGGCGCGTTGTCGTGGTGGAAGAGCACTTTTTTCCGCTGCAAATGAGGCCGTTTCTCCTCGCTGTAGTATTGTCCCGTGATAGTTTTTCCCTTCTGCAAAAAGTCGATGTGTATCACACCTTGCGAATCCCAAAAAGCGGTGGCCATGACCTTTCCAGCCGATGGGATAGTCTTTGCCTTCTTCGGAGCAGATTCGCCTGGAGAAATCCACTGTTTCGACTGCTGCTTGGTTTCTGGTGTGTAGTGGTGGATCCATGTTTCGTCCACGGTCACAAATCGGCGAAAAAAATCCGTTGGATTACGCTTTAACAAGGCCGAGCACTCTTTCGAAGTGGTCACACGACTATGGACAACAAGAGTCAGCAAACGCGGCACCCATCGCGCCGACAGCTTCCTCATGCCCAAATGTTCGTGCACGATATTTTGCACACGTTCATATGAAATGCCCGTGGTCTCTACTATTTCGCGCAACTTCACTCGTCGATCGGCTAACACGAAATCATGGACTTTGTCGACCATTTCTTCATTTGTGGCTGTTTTTGGACGTCCACTGCGTGGTTCATCCTTGGTGCTCGTACGGCCACGTTTGAACTCGCTCACCCAGAAACTAATAGTCGAAAATGAAGGTGTGGATGTGCCATGAACTTTCTACAAAATATCTCGTATCTCCGTCGCCTTTTTCTCACCCATCCAGAAATGTTTGATGACTGCACGAAATTCGATTTTATCCATTTTTGCAAAAGTGCGTGACTTGCTTCACAAGATATCCTAGTAAACAAAAACCGAACGACGCACGTGTCTGAAAATTTGACAGCTTACCTAAAATAGGTTAGCCTTGACAACCATCATAACCATTTCACGATACGCGCGCCATCTCTTACCCATTCCGGAAACTTTTCAATCAACCCTCGTATACAAAAGAATTGAAGAAAACTTAAAATAACATTGTAGCAAAATTCATAAATGATGGTCTGACAAGCTTATTTTTGCCGTAGACAATACCAAGTTACAAAACTTTACTAATAATGCATTTTGTTCATCAAATCTTTATAAAAGCAGATTCAATTTAGAAAATACCTGGACCCATTGGCCAAGAAATCAAAATAATATCGAAAAAAGTATTCGGTGAAAATGAAGGATTTTTAATATTAAATAAATTAATCTTGATAATATAAAATAAAGAGAAGCATTTCCACTTTCAAAAATTTATTGAGCGTCAGAAGTAATAATCTTTACAATTAAACCCCTAGAACAACATTTAATGATTTACTGTTTTCATGAATAGATTTTAGTTATTTTGAAATGTATACAAAATAACAATTTAATTTTTAAATACTTACATAATATTATATATTGCATAAAGAAAGTATGTTTATTTTAGTTTAAAGCAGAATTTCTATGTAAGCATATTAAGAAAATATAGTTTTCTTTAGTGCTTTTTTCGTGTTTTTGTGCGTTTCTCCTGTTTTTATGCTTTTTTAATGCTTTTTTTTCTCTAAATATTGTGCCTTTTTAAGTGCTTTTTTACACATTTTTTAAGCTTTTTTATCCGCTCTCTACTTATTACTAAGTCAATCAATCACGCAGTCATATTCACGATGCAGATTATTATAAATAATAATAACGGCCGACCACTTGAATTTATTAACGTTATACAAATAGATAGTGTTAAACTAAAACATCAACATTAACCGATGCACGAATTCACGCAAACTTTGTAACAAACGACTCAGCAAGAATTACAAAGTTTAATTTAATCATTTATATAAAATATAAATATTATTAAAGTACGTCATTAGCAATTCGGGTTGGAGGTTGCATCATCTGCTTGCGCCAGGGCGCGCAAAATGATCGAGCGCAACAAACTTGCGCACGTCACACCTAACCGCTGGACCAATCAGAGGCAGGAGCCTTAACCACTTCCATCTCTCACACCCCCCCTAGCGAAGATCACGGGAAGGGAGAGGGTGGTTAACAAAACTGATGGTTGAGGGGGTTGACAATTAATTATTCTCCAGTTTTCTGAATCGTGCAAAAGTGTTAAAGTATTTTTTTTGTTGTTGTGGTTTGTTTGTCAAGTAAAATAAGTGGCCGAACCGAATATAGTAGTCGCGTCGCGTAAGTTGTTTTTTTAGTTTATTTTATTTGTATATCTATTTCTGTACTTGTAAATTTGTTAATTCTTGTTTATTTTTTAATAAACACTATTATTGTTCATGTTTTTTTTTCGAGATCATTATCTTTCATTTTAAAAACCAATACATTCACCAAAAAAGATAAGAAATATATATACACAGTGAGTGGTTCCTGTAAATGCTGTCCCAGGACTTGACGAGTATAGGGTGAATTATTCTTTACTTTATTTAATTACAAAGTGACTGTGTGGTATCTCTGCCTACGAGCTGCTAGGTAATCGAGGGTGATCCGATTTTTTGAGAACAAGGCCAATAATTCAATCTATTTTTTTTACTCAAAATCGGGGTGATTGTCTCCAAGAAGGCAACACCTTAATTTCCCCCTTTGATAAATGGCGCCCAACTTTTATTTTTTTTAACTTATTTACCCGTGATAAATGACATACATCGTACATTATTTTTCTTTTGCTAACGGTGATAAATGTAACAAGCGTTAATTATTATTTTTTTATTATTCGTTCAATATGTGGCATACTTCGTACTTAAACTAATTTGTTTAATTTTGTTTAACCATTTATATTTTAATAACTTTCACTTAAACTTAATTATAATTAACGAACATCTATTTTATTTATACATTTATCCCATTAGCATTGACTTAAACTCAATTCAAATTCTGTACTACACTTTGACTATTTTTTTATCATTTATCAATATTTAGTTCATTGCTCACGGCCTTGAATAAAATTAATATATTTATTACTTACTATTTTTAATGAAAATTGTACAATTAATTATAATAAATTTGAACGATTATTTGATAAATTTTTGAACTGATTTCTTGTAATTTAATATATCTTCAAATCTCGATCTAAAAATTTGATAGATTATTAATGTTGTAATTGCTATTGTTGGTACACCAATACAATTTTTAGTATTTATTTAAACAAATTTATTCAAATTATTGTTGTTTCGCATTGCAAACAGTCCGATTTTAAAATTTTATCTATTTTTCAATTATAATTATTATTAACTTTTGACCGTAAATTTTTTTATTTTTTTTATTTTATTTTAAGTAATAAATAAATATCACCACAATTGGCCAAACATCCCTCATTTGTCCTTGTTTAACTAATTAACGTTCTCTTACAGAAAGTAAAGTGTATATTTAAATGTTCATTTATATATAACTATTAAACAACGAGAATTTAAATCACCCACAGTCAATCGTTAGGTTCTATATTACATTACGGACGTACTGTTTCGTAGTTGTACGAGTTTATAAGTTCAACTAATTTCATTTTATTTGCAAATAAATAGAATAAAATTGATGCACAGAGTACCCGAACTTTATTTTGCTTAAAAATAATTTGAAAACTCGACGGGGCCGAGTTATAAATATTTATTTAAAGTTTTTGCTTTTGCTTAAATTTGGATACAAAAAGTCGTACAACAATGAACACGTACAATCTTCGCTCACAACCCCCCGCGACTACGGAGGGAACCCCAAGCGACAGCGTAACCGACAATACCACATCCGACTACGCCGAGTCCAACGGCACATGAACAGACGCCGGAAACAACCGTCAAGAAAGCCGCCCATCCACGCTTAGTTCCACTACGTCAGAATTAAAATGTGACGACATTAATAATAAGATGGCAAAGACAAAGTGGGCATTTGATGCCGAAATGGCGCGATTAGCCGAAGAAAAAGAGGAAATCCTGCGTCAACAGAGAGCGGAAGAAGAGCGTCCGCCACCGACGTGGAAAGACTTCGAAGAATTACGGAACTATTTCTTGAAACGCGAAGAAAAGTTTACTAAAGAGGCGAAAGAAAATCGAGAGCAGATAAACTTTTTCCAAGAAGTACTGACACAGCTCGACGATCGCGGTCCATCATGTCTCTCAGATGCCAGTAGCGAAAACCGCTTGCCCACGCCACTGCGTAAT
The DNA here is from genome assembly GCA_963969525.1 of Ontholestes murinus. Taxonomy (NCBI): domain Eukaryota; kingdom Metazoa; phylum Arthropoda; class Insecta; order Coleoptera; family Staphylinidae; genus Ontholestes; species Ontholestes murinus. The sequence continues at coordinate 33,021 of CAXAKX010000406.1, read as the reverse complement.
CAACTAGAAGTCGAAGCCGACATCCACGAAGCACCAGGACAACACACAACCCCCACCACCTCGCCAAGCCGCTACTTCTTCCGACCCCGTTGAAATGAATTTATGGCCCAAACAGGTGCTTGATTTGCTTCGCGAATCAAACACCTACGCGGAAGAAAATAAGATTATGTTTAATGGCCGCACCCCCAGAAAATTCATTTCCCAGTTGGAATCCGAATTCAAAGGACACCGAGGACAAGAAGAAGTACGGAGAATACTTCACTGACGATATTTCTTGGGACGAAGCGAAATCGTTATTTATCGATTCGATTGACCCGGTTTCGGCGGCGCTGGATGAAACCAAGGAAGTATTAATGAAGCCCCAAGGAAATGCGTCCCCGGGATTATTCGCTCTACGAAAGAAAATATTGTTCGATGAAAACCACCGTTATGTGGGAATTATCATCTAAGTCGTTGAAGCAAGCGACGATTTTTATGCCGGCGAGTGTTTCCGAATTTGTTACTAGAGCTGCGAAACTGTCATCGATAAGAAAAAGAACAAATTTCGAACAAAACAGTAAAACTGATCCAGCTCAGGCGAAAACACAGCCCCCCAATAATTCAAAACATGAGTAAACAGAAGGAGAGTTACACTAATTCGTCAAAGAGCCGCTATAGCTATAATTATAATAAACGACCTCGCTCGCCAAGATTTAGCCAACATAAGAATTATGAAAAAAAGCAATTCGAACCGAAAGCAACCAGCCCAAGCAGAGTGCCCAACAACGAAGTACAACCTCCGAAAGCAGCATCACAGCAGAAAACCCCTGCCTCCACGTCGAACCGCCCCCGCAAGCCATCCCTGTGCCGAATTTGCAAAAACGGATATCATTGGCATAGCGTTTGCCCAAACAGGTCGGGAAACTACCAGAAGCGGTAGGATCAGAGATAAACACTTTTCAACACTCCCCTGCCGCCTCCGAAAACACAAAATCAGGAAAAAACTGCTAAGTCACCTCCACCAAAATTTGAACACGGATTCACCAAAAGTTAATATGTGCACCCGTCACCTCCATCATAGTATCGACACAAAGTTGAATACCGAAAATAATGCGAATCTCAACGAAACTGGTAATCGAGTTGAGCAACACCAGCACCAGAGGGCCAACGCATTTCACGAAGATAACCAGGAGGCCGGAGAATCATCACAAATTGTGCAGTGCCCGTTAATTTCAAATAACACGTGCCGGCGAGTGAATATAAGCGAAATAGCCACTCATCCCCTATGTGCTTTTTCGTCAAGTTATTCAAAGCTCGTGTTATTGCCATTGATTATGCAAGATCGAACAATATCTTGCTTGCTCGACTTAGGAACATGTCAAAATTATATACAACCGGAAATCACAAAATGTGTGG
>CAXAKX010000406.1:0-31426 GCA_963969525.1 Ontholestes murinus | reverse complement strand
ATACGACATAGTTATTTCTAAAAATGAGTGAGTTATAGTCATTTTAAATTTTATTATAAATAAAAAATGGGTAACCATGAAAATGATGAAAGTAAAACAACTGCACAAAGTAATTCTGTAATTATCAATATATTAACGGGAGAGAAATTTTAATATTAAAAAATATAGTCAAAGAGTCCACTATTAATACTATTGTGACATAAATTATATCTTTTTAAAATTGAATTTATGGTTTTTTGACTATTCTCATGTAAATTGAATTAAATGTTTCAATAACAACTAGTTTATGATCCTCCACAGATTGATATGATTTTTCATATAGTTTGTTTTTTACATAACCCCACAGAAAAAAATCTAAAACGCGCATATCGGGAGATCTAGGTGGCCCTGGGATTGGTTTATTTCTTCCCACTTATCATTTAAATAATTTGTAAAGCCAACATGTTATTAGGTAGAGCACCGTCATATTGGAACCATTTTAATCTTGCTTGTAATGATAAATTTAAACAATCGAGCGTATCTTCAAATGTTTTCTGAAGAAATTGAAAGTAATCAGTTTCACTTAGTGAGCTCTCAAAAATATATGGACCGAGAATTATTAATCCAAACACAACATGGATTAAACCCAAATTTAATTTGTATTTTTCTCTGTGTCTTTTTCTCGTGGATTCTCTTAAGTTCATCTATGTTCATTGTGGCGATTAAAAATACCACAATTAGTGAATCGCGATTCATCTGTTCATAATATTTTTGTAAGAAACGTATTATCCTCTTGACAAATGGATTTATACCACATATAGAAGGCCATTTGATAATTACAAAATTATTATACTTATGCTGGTTTTCCATTTTCATTTAACTTTGTAGAATTAATAATTACAATATTGCTATTATTATAAACGACTGCAATTGTTTTACTTTCATCTTTTTCATGGCTACCCTTTTTTATTTATAATAAAATTTAAAATGACTATAACTCACTTATTTTTAGAAATAACTATGTCGTATGTGATATTGGATTAAAGAGAAAAAAATACCTTTTGAATAAGGCCATAGCCAACTATGGTTTCCATTTAAAAAAATGTAAGTTTGCATCATATCTCGGAAAATAATAACGATAAAAATTTTCTGATTATTTTTTATTAATCTACATAAAATTATCTAAAACTTTGTCCGTTACACTTTTTTTCTATCTATTATAATAACCGAGATATATTGATATGAAAAAATTGACACTTTTTACTTTTTTCAAAATATCTAGTTACCCTTGACTTTTTTGAAAAATTTGAAAGTGGAATTTTATTCGTCTCGTTAATCTACACTTCTTTCCCCAGTTAACCGTTTCTCTATCTCTTATAGTTTCCGAGATCCCCATAGAGAATATCGAAAAAACTCACCCTGTATATATATACAGGGTGTCCCGTTAATGCGGGGAAATGGCTGGACCATAGATTCCTGAGGTCAAAATATGACGATTTAACGCAACTTATCTATATCCAAAAAAATACGGTTAAACCGGAATTTGGCTTCAAAGTTTCAAATTTTTTTTTATTTCTTTTGTTTATAAAAATTGAACGCCTTATTTGATTTGAATGAAATTTATTTTTAATAACTACCATAATATAATACATCATTTCAGTTATTATGACTATTATTCGTTAACAAGAAGTATAAGAAACAGTAGTACCACCACTTAAAAACTAAAATATTTTTTTATTGGTGGATCCAATAAAAACTAAAAAAATACTACTTGAAAGACCATTTAATTTAAAAACTGTTTCATCTCTTAATAATATTTGATATCTTTTACGGTTTTTCCACAAAAAAATAAAACATATATTTTTTATCTAGTAAAAACAAAATCTAGTTTTTCATCGAATCGAAAATAAATGTTTTTTGTGGCCGTCTTTGTTTAAAAAATGTAAATTATGTATAATAATTATTATTTAGTGTCTTTTGACAATTAATTTTTAACTTTTTTATAGTTCATAAATATTCATATTTGGAACAAACAGATATCTCGTTTGTATTAGGATTTTGCAAAGAAAATTGTTTGAAAAGTGTTAGATGGTGTTTTGATTTATTTTATTAATTGATATTATTTAATTTTTATTCAATTGAGTAAGTTTATTTATTTATTAATGAGTGCATAATGTGTATACTATATTCATATTTTATTTTTTGTGCAAAAACCGTACAAGATATCAAAAACAAGTAAGAGTCAAAAAAGTTTTTAAATCTAATGCCGTTTCAAGTAGATTTTTTTGGATTTTATTGGATGCACCAATAAAAAATTATTTTAGTTTTTAAGTGGTGGTACTACTGTTTTTTATACTTCCTGTCAATCATTAATGGCCAAAATAACTAAAATAATGTAAGAGATTATGGTACTTATTACTAATAAATTTGATTGAAATCAAATAAAGCGTTCAATTGTTATAAACAAAAGAAATAAAAAAAAATTGAATCTTTGAAGCCAAATTCCGGCTTAACCTTAAATTTTTGGATATAGATAAGTTGCGTTAAATCGTCATATTTTGACCTCAGGAATCTATGGTCCAGCCATTTCCCCGCATTAACGGGACACCCTGTATATATTTACTTTACAAGTGAGTAACCATAATAACATAATATTTAAACAAGAGGAAACAATATTGGCTTTAACTCGTGATTTAAATAACCTCAAAATTAGCAAAGACTCAAACCTAAACAAAATTCCGAAGAAATCCAAATTCGCATCGAATAAATTAAACGTTCCGGTAAAAGATGGATCCACAGTACCTATTTCTACAAATATAAATACTGATCAATCAGACGGAATTTCATATCAGTCAAAAAACAGTATTTCCGATAACGTCGTCTTCGGAGATCAAAATAGAAAAAATATATGTCCACCGGTACCGCAGCCAACAATCGAGACAACCAGTTCCACTCCGTGCACCGATCAGGTTGTTAATATGCGACTGGCCCATCCTATCTAAAATATTCAAGTGCCCCTTGTATTGTTAGCGGTTGTGGTTGTGTTAAATAATAATCGCCCATAATAAAATAAAACTGTCACCACGGCTGGTATGGCACGCGCTGTACCCTTCGGACTACCTGGTGCCGGTCAGTCCCTTTTACTAGGAATGGATGGAATGTAAATCAGTAATTTCGTTTAGAAAATAAGAATATAATTTAATAAATTATCTTTCTTTAAAAAAGAGGAAATGTTATTAATTTACATTTTTTAAACAAAGACGGCCACGAAAAACATATATTTTCGATTTGATGGAAAACTAGATTTTGTTTTTACTAGATAAAAAAAATATATTTTATTTTTTTGTGCGAAAACCGTACAAGATATCAAATTCATTACTCGATAATATATTCAGGTCTATTCGTTGTTCCAAAGAAAAAAAAAACAGGCACGCAAATGTTAGGTAACGCGTAGTCTAGGTAAGTAATCTGGAAAATTCCCTAATTTAATTACTCGATACAAAAGTACCTTTTTCCCCTTGCGGTCCTTTACTCCCTGCTACGCTGCCGTTTTGTATTGTAAATGAAATTGTTAAATATAAAATTAATATCGTAACAAAATTATAATAAAATATTACAAAAATTCACTATTTCATGTTTTTCATGTTTGAATTTAATTAAAAAAATTTGTCTATTATTATTTTCATTTATTATGAAACACATTGCATATGTATGTACAGGGTTAAATAGTACATACGAAATAAAAAGAATACATAATACAAAATCTGTTAATATACACATACAAATTTGTGTAGTCTTGAGAAATTACTAAATAACATACATAAAAAAAGTAATTGTTGCTCCACAAAATTCTCGCATTTACTGGCCAATATAATAACATAATCATTATTTCATTATCACTGGCAACTTCTGTAATTTGATCCGCGATTTTATTATTTAATAAATGTACTAAATGGCCTCATGTAGTGGATTACTTGTCGGTAGGTTACGCCTAATGTAATTTCACTGTTTGAGTGATAATTGATAATATTCTGGTTTATCCGTAAGAATAAAGCAGGCACGCAAAGGTTAGGTAACGCCTAGTTTAGGTAAATAATCTGAAAAATTCCGTAATTTAATTACTCGATGCAAAAGTACACATTTTTCGCTTGCGGTCCTTTACTACCTGCTCCGTCGCACGGCGAGGGGAGGCCATAAATCACGATTTCTATTGAGTAGAACTCTGAAAAGATTTCCTAATTTATGATAGTAAACACACCGCAAACTGCATCTGTTTTTATTACCGCCTGGAGGCATTCTTAGAGGCTATGTCCAGGTCCGGTTAATATGAGCGCCGATCAGATTGTTACTATAAATCATAACAACAAAAGTAACACAATATCCTATGAAAACGCTCATAGTAAAAACGAACAGGAACAAGACGGATTTAAAATGGTTTCTTATAAAAGGAAGCGCCCGAAAAAAAACCTTGTAATTGGAAGTGGTAGCTCATTAAAAACTAACTTAACAGCAGAACCGAAGAAAACCTGGTTATTTGTGAAACGTCTGAACTATAAAACGACTGTTGAAGATCTTAAAGAACATATTAAATCAATTATAAAGTGTATTTTTTTACGTGCGAGAAAATTAATACAAAAACATCTCAGACGGCATTTAAGATAGGCGCGGATTATAAGTATCACGAACAATTAATAAGCCCAGGTAACTGGCCTAACGGTGTGATACTAAATAGGTATATTTTTAGATGGGGAGGCCAGGGAGATAATATCAAGTAGTCAACCTAAATATAATTCAATTAATAATACATTTGATTTATTGTTTTTAAATATTCAATGTATAAGAAATAAAGTCAATGAAATTGAGGCATTTTTAGTTGAAAATAGATATAGATATTATTACCTTTGTTTTAGTGAACATTGGTTAAAAAATGAGGAAATACCTTCATTCACAATCAATAAATATAATGTTGCTTCACATTTTACGCGTAAAACGCATATCCATGGTGGAGTCCTACAGCTAGCTAAATATGGTATATCAAATAAAACACTTGAATACCTAAATAATCTATCCAATGAAATTCACTGTGAAATCGCTGCATCGTTCATTTCATGCCATAATTTAATAATAATAACCATCTATCGTTCGCCCTTAGGAGATTTTATTTAATTTATAAATACAATTGCATTCCTCCTTGATATTTTAGATTTAAGTAAAAATATAATTGTGGGGGGCGATTTCAATTTAAAATTTAATAGCAATGATAATAACGCTACAACATTGTGTGATTTATTTACTACATATGGTCTTACAAGTAGAGTTGATTTTAATACCAGAGGGAATAACTGCCTAGACAATATTTTCTCTAACATCGACGAGTCAGATATGGAGGTGAAGCCAATTGACATAGGCATCTCTGACCATATTGGTATACACGTCAGTAAACAAATAACAACAGTAAGCTCTAATAAGACAAAGTACAAAATTAGGCCCTTCACTGAAGCAGGTTATTGCAAACTCCATTTCTACTTGTCTAACACAGACTGGAATTATACTTTTAACAACGGGGGCGAAGTTGAGACTGCATTTCATGATTTTTTACAGACGCTCGAAACTCTCATATTAAAATCTTTCCCAGAAATATTTCCTAGAACTAGAAACGATATTAGCTGGTATAACCACAATCTTCATAAAATGCGCGAAACACTAATGTTATTAAGAGATGCTAGTCTGCAATATCCTGATGTATTACCTCAATACAAATTATATAAAAATAAGTACAGTATTGCTACAAAAGAGGCTAAACTTTCAGCTAATGAAAAGTTCATTAAGGATTCTAGCAATCAGTCAAAGGCTATGTGGTCCTTAATAAAAAGTAAAAACAAAAAACAACGTGATATTAACTGTGACATAGAAGCAGATACATTTAATACCTTTTTTCATGAAATTGCAGACAATATCATTGACAATCTACCAAAATCTAATATTTCTCCTGCTGTATTACTATCCAAGTTAAATACTTCCATCACGTCTCCCTTTGAATTTAAGGAAGTTAGCGAAACTACAGTTAGAGACGTAATACATAAGCTGCGCACAACGAATACTCGGGATATTTATGGGATGTCGACTAAACTACTTAAAAAAATAGTCAATTTAATAATCCTTTAACAAAATTGATAAATCCTTGTATATTACATGGTATTTTTCCAAGGTGTCTTCAACAAGCAATTATTATACCAGTACTTAAAAAAGGGCAAAGTACAGACTTAAATAACTATAGGCCAATTTCTCTGCTACCTGTTATTTCAAAAGTGCTAGAGACAATTATATACCGCCAAATTGTATCATTCCTAGACAACAATAATATTATTAATGGCAATCAATATGGCTTCCGTAAGGGTAAATCAACCAGGGACGCAATCATTGCTTTTACTGAAGAAATATATAAAGAAATTGAATCTGGAGGGTATTCAGTTGCAAGTTTCATGGATCTCAGTAAGGCATTTGATTGTGTTTCTCATGATGTCCTTCTACAGAAGTTGTTTTTTTATAACTTCAACCCTAAAAGCTGTCGACTAATCAATTCGTATCTTGCAAAAAGGAGCCAACGAGTACAGTATAACAATTGTAAATCTAAAGAGCTACCACTGCTCCATGGTGTGCCACAGGGATCCATTTTGAGCCCCTTGTTGTTTTTAATTTATATAAATGATTTACCGTGCCAGCTGAGTGGGTCATCTATTATTTTATTTGCGGATGATACAACAATTAAAAGTTCCTCTCGACAGGAACAAGTAGCAAGGGAAATAAACTGTACAGCTGCAAATTATGCAACAAACTGGTTTACATCTAATAAATTACTAGTGAATCCGGAAAAATCCACCTTTATAAACTTTAATTTAAAATCAAATGTTATTGATGAAAATACAAGATTTTTGGGGCTTTGGTTAGACTCAAAGTTAACATGGCAGCAACATGGAACTGAAATTTCAAAAAAATTAACAAGCAACATCTATTTACTAAGACGTCTAAAAAATGAACTACCTCGAAATGCTTTAAGAACTGCTTATTTTTCCCTACTGCAGAGTCATTTAAATTATTGCTTACTGGTGTGGAGTCACTCAAGTATTTCTACTAGGCTCTTTGTTCTTCAGCGACGTGCTGTGAGAATAATCGCGTCAATAGGATACAGAGATGATTGCCGTCCCGCCTTCATAGAATTAAAAATCCTTACATTACCATCGCTGTACATATTGGATTGTTTACTTTACGTTCATGAAAATTTCACTGAATACACAAAACAAGAGCAAATACACAGCTACAATACCAGAGCGGGTGATCTGATACGTCCAATACGATTACGCTTAACCAAGTCTAAAAATGGCGTAAATTACTATGGGCCTAAATTATATAATGCATTGCCTAGTGATATTAAATCTCTCCCTATAAAAACATTAAAAATAGTAATTAAGCAATATTTAATAAAAAGGTGTTTTTATACAATAGATGAGTATCTATGTAATAATTTTAATGATTTTATTCCTAATTAATTTTTATTATTTATTCTCAATTCTTATATATGCTATTTAAGATTTTAGCACAAAACTATTTTAATAAAAGGTTGTGAACTGGTGTTGTTGCCAAATTTATGTCTAGCTGTTATTCCTAAAATTATATCATTGTTTTGTATGTAGATGTATATATATATATATATATATATATATATATATATATATATATATGGCACTTAGGCCATAGAGAATATCTCAGGATATGTTGCGTCAATCTTATCGGCCGCTTGCAGATCCTACAACGAACGTAATATAATGTGTAAATGAAAGATGGCCAAGCATTAGTGAACATTGTAGCATCCCTCGTGAACATTTCATTAAAATTATTAGATTCATTTTTAATTCTAGCTACTTTGTATACGATGGTATATTTTATAAACAGATTTTTGGTTGCCCTATGGGATCTAAACTTAGTCCAATATTAGCAGATATAGTTATGGATGAACTTCTTAAGACTGTCATTCCACAATTACCCTTTGAGATTCCTTTTATCAAAAAGTATATTGACGACCTTATACGTGCAGTACCCGCAGACAAAGTACAATTAACTCAAGAATTATTCAACAATTATAATGAAAATACAGTTCACTGTTGAAGAGGAGAATGAACGCAGCGTATCATTTCTCGATACAAGAGTCCAAGAGTCATAAGAACAGACAGTAATGTGCTTTTGTGTGACTGGTACGAAAAACATGTATGTTCAGGAAGTTTTATTAATTATAATTTATGTCATCCATTTAACATGAAATTGAATTTCATAATAACACTAAAAGGCCGAATTAAGAAAATCTGTCACCCCACACTCCTTCAGAATAGCTTAAAAAACTAGACAAAAATCTAGCAGAGAACTCCTACCCAATTAATCTAGTTCGACGTTTAATTTACAACACTTCTGAGCTTCACAGTTTCCAACCGAGCAATATTATATCTGACAACTTACCTACAACTGCACCATCATATATATCCTTTCCTTATATTGAAGGTCTTACCAAATTACTGACAAAGGTCCTAAAACATGATAAAATATAATTTGCATACAGGACAGTACTAACAGTAAATAGCTTAATAACAAAGTTATAGGATAAGACACCGTTACTAAGTTTGTCGCATGTTATTTACAAAATTCCTTGCTCTGAATGCCCTAATATATATATATATATATATATATATATATATATATATATATATATATGTCAAACATCACAAACACTGCGCTAGAGAATAACGCAACATAAAAGTGATACTAACATAAAAAGGGAGCTTGTGCACTATCCACTCATGCACAAACCATAAAGCATGTGATCAATCATAGTGCAGTTGAGGTGCTGGATACTGAAAGACACCAAAAATAGACTTTTCTTAAAAATGTGCTACATTAACTAAGAATCTGATGCCATGAATGCGAAAACAGATATAAAAGGCCTAAGTGCCATTTACACATATCTTCTTAAATTACCACCTAGTTGTTAATAAATAACACAGTTTTTCTTTTCGCTTCTTTCCTTTAATAACTTAAAAAATATCAGTTGGCTATAGCATTAAATGATCTCCGTGACGTCTAAATGTCCATGTTTTAAAAATGGACTTTACTAGCCTGGTTTCTGTAAGTTTTAGTTATTGTTATTATAAATATAATGTTTATTGTATACCTTGTAGCGCCCTGAAGAAGGGAACATAGTTTCCCGAAATATCGGCAAAGAATAAAGAGTATTTAGTGAATAATCTGACTTATTGACCGATTACCCAATAAACTGATTTAATATATTTACTCCGGTCACTATATCACAATTCTTATATATATATATATATATATATATATATATATATATATATATATATATATATAATTTAACATATTCATCGACAGATGTCAATACACGTTTACGTATTATATATATATAAATTATATTTTTCGGGTTGGTTTTGGTGTTTTTAAAAACTTTTACTTTTTCTTGACACGAATAATTTTGATTTATTTGAATATTACATAACTTATAACGACGAACAATATAATGATATTGATATAATAATAATGATTTAACGGATAATATAATAATGGTAATAATAATGATAATGATGCTTATAGTAATTAAATATATTTCTTAACAATTAAAACGATTAATAAATAACAAAAGATTGTCTTATTGTAGCCGCCAGGTTACTCCTACCCCCTTAGATTCGACACACTCCGGGTGGAGAATTTAGAGAATTGTCCATGGGGGCAACGTGCCGAAGTTTCTTCTTTAAAAATTTGATTCCTAAAATTAGGGCACAAATTAACACTAACACATATAACGAGAGTGTCCACGCACTGGGGCTTAAGGGTATAACTGTTTCTGTAATTTGGGGCATTGGGGATTACACGGGCATGTCTTCTAATTTCAGTCTTTTAAGATGAATGGTAAAATTGTTTATGTTGTAGTTTTCCAGTTTTTGTTTCGATGCACTAATAAACACGGGGCTTCCAGATATTGCTTCAATTTTGGGAATTTTAATGTCCTTGTAGAATATCTGGCACTCATCTGGCTCGATCAAGAAGACACCTTGAAGTTCTGCTGTTTCCTCGTGTTTGGGACGTGTGATTTTAAGGGTTTCTTTTTTAAGCATATATCATTTAGAGGCCAAATTTTAGAATTAAATTTTGATTTTAATAGGTATTTAATATTCGGTATTATTGTTACATATTCTGATTTGTACTTTGCAGGTATTGGATGTAAAGCGTAAAGGTCAAATGAATATTCGTAATTTATTGGAAGATGAAGAAAATAATGAATTTTTGTTTGGTCAATTTTGCAATTAACTGTCATTATAGATTCAAAGTCAAACATATTTTCTAATTTCATTTTCGAGTATGTAGTATGTTTCTAATTGTACCGAAAAGTAAAAGCATCTGATTATATAGGTCTTTCGCATACAGAATATGTTGGTGGTCAATCTCTTCTTTAAAAATTGCATGTAGTTGCAATATTCTAGATTGTAGAGTATTTTGATTATGTGCAATGTCCTGAAGAGTATTATTAAAATTCTTTATTATTTTTGAGTTTACACTATATCCAAATTTTATCTGATTTTGTAAATTATTTTGGTTACTTGCCAAATGTTCTAAAATTTTGTTTATTCTTTTCTCGTCACGGGCGTCCATATTACCGCTTATCGATTTAATGATACTGCCTAATCCATCTATCAAGCCTCTTTTAGTTCTTTTGGGTGAAACATTTAATTGAATAGTATTAATTTGATCAATAATATCATTTCTGGTGTAATTTACCAATTTATTATAGTTCTGAAATTCTAGTTTAAATTTGGAAATATTGCTCATGGTGCTTATCAAGAATTCATATTGATAATTTAGATTTTCAAATTCATTATATATGGGTTTAATATCATAATTATACTATCGTATGTTTGGTTTTATCAAGCTTTGCTGTGCCTAAATTCACAGGAATTAATCCGATATTTTCGGTGATATTTTTAACTTCAAAACACATTACATGCGGAAGGAAGATCAATCTGAAATGAATTATTTTTGTTTACTAATTTTTGGAATGTTCAGATTTAGTATAGTTCTCAAAAAATGACTTTCTTTGCTGGACTAAACTAGGATTTGGAATTATCGAAGATGATGGCCCTGGTACTTCATCATCAATTTTTGGTGTACCCAAATAGATGTTTATTCGTAATTTAGAATTTTGGAAGATATAATTTATCATAGCTTTAACTAAATTATAGTCTAATTGATCTAGGCCACAACCTAATTTGGGAATTGCTAATTTAGTTATATTTTTGTCTAAACAGAATTGCTTTAAATTTATCAATGTATTAAACAAACATTTTAAAGCGGGTTTGTCGAAATAATTTTCTTTAGTGATCAAATAAATAATATATCTACCTTCTTCTTTAATATGACAGAGAGAATATAATTTTGCGTTTTGTTTTGATAAATCTCTAATTTTACCAAATCTTAATTTAAATTCACGTGCTATTCCTGCACTCATTTTTAAATCTCTACTCACACAGTGAGCGAGTGAGTATTCTAGAGGGGAATTGAATAAGTTATCTGAAATTTCTCTTACATTTTCATTGTTTATTTCTTCATTATTATTTAACATCTCAATAAATGTTTCAAAATTTGGAATTTGTTTTAAATTATATTTTTTATTACGTAGGCTTTTGCTAAATTTTATTTTAAGTTACGTTGTTATCATACGCGAATTAATTATAAAATAATGTTTTCTTTCGATATTTTTAATAATTTATTATTATTATTTATTAAAATTATAATTCAAAATATTTCATTTATATAACATTACTAATTAAACCATAGGGAATAAATAAAGAATATTCTGTTCTTAAATTATTATTAATATTTTTCGTCAACTCATGTTCATTGAACAGAAACTTGTTTTTAACGTATCATGTTAATTATTTATTATTATTTTTTTTAGATTTTATTATATGGAATAAAATAAATTCCTTTTAAGCATAATATTTACAGTGAATTAAGAAAAAGTAATTAGTAAAAATTATAATTAATATTACTTTGTTTGTAATCTTTCAACCCAATCTAATAATCATATTTTTTAATTATATTGATTATTTAGTTAATTTTAATTTTTAAAATGAACATTTATTTATTTAATTATGTTTTTATTTATTTACTGATTTATTTATTTATTTATTTATTTAAGTTCATCAGTTTTGAGTACGAAAAAACTTTATGCACTAAATCTACAGAAGAACTGTGTGGAATTATTTTAATTTTCAATATTTTATTGCATATAAGATTTTTTATTAAAAGTTTATAATACTAAATAAAGATTTTAAATTATTAACATTTTCATCGTTGATTTAAAATTAAGGACTTATTAATCCTGATGTTTAGTTTAGAGACATTTCGGTCAAGATTTAGTTTAATGACGTTTCGGTCGAATTTTGTAGTTTAAGGACATTTCGGTCCTTAAATTTAACTCGACTAATTTTTATTTGTTTTTTCTTAAATTTAAATTTGTATTTGTGTTTATTTTCATTCTTGCTATTTCTATCTATTGGTTGATTTAAAAATTTGTCAGATTTATTTATACTAAACATATTCTTATTCTTACTATTGTAATTATTATAATTATTATTCAAAGTCTTTTTATTGGCTTTGGCATGTGTTATTTTATTGTTTGAATCACAGAAGTTATGTTTATCAATAATTTTAATACTTTTCTTGCGTTTATTATAATCACTAACATTTTTTTTCTTATTATCTTTATAATTAACATTAGTTTTCTTTATTGCGCCTTTCTCTTCATCATTCATGTGATCTAATCTTAATTGTGAAAAATCAAACTTTTTATCAGACGTATTAAACATATTACAATTATTATATTTACTTTTCTTATTATTTATCTTATTATTACCATTTATTTTTGGTGAATGAGGTATCACATCATATTCGCTGATGGGCGTCACTACAAATGGTTTCTTTTGAGTTACATCTCTATTAATATATGTCTTATTAATTATAGTACAACAAGCTTTGCCATTTTTAACTGTTGTGATACATTCAGGTAAATAAATATTAACAAGGTCCATCTCAGGGACTACGGCTTCACCGTTTATCATATTACCTATTTCAAATTCAATTATTTGTTGGGTTTGTGCAGGCACCAATATGCTCTTGATGACTTGTGGTCCAACAGATTTAGAATTATCACTACGATTTGTATCACTTTGATTTTTCTCAATATTATTATTATCATTTTTAATATAATTATTAATATCATTGCAACTGTTATTTTCGATATTATTAAGATTTACGTTATGTTGAATCAAAATTAAATGGAATTTTGCAGTAAGGAGTTACTACAGAATTTTTTGAAAAATCTACACTAGCTTTAAGTTTTATCATATTATCTACTCCAATTAAAATATCAAAATAAGAATGAAAATCAAACACGTAGCATTTTAATCTTTTAGCAGAATTATTTTTAAATAAACTTTCTAAAGAAATATCAACCCTATATTTTCCTCGAGAAGTACCATGTGCGCTGGTAACTTCAAATGGATCACCTAATAAATTTTTATTTAATTTACACGCTAATTGTGGGCTAATAAAGGATCGGGTGCTCCCGGAATCCATTAAAATTTTAACATTTGTTTTAGGATCTATTATAAATGGTAAATTACTGCTATTATTTATTATTCCTAAATATTCAATTACATTTCCGAGGCTTTGTCGTCTAAAAAATTGGATTTGTTATTTCTATTATCGTCTCCCGGTTTATTAATAAAAGTATTAATGTCTTTCGTCTCGTCTAGTTTAAATAACCTTGGCCTGTTATTCGTATATGTTGTGGAAGTCGACATTGCTGTCGGACTAGGTAACTGAGGCGGCCTTTGTTGTGCATGCTGATTAAGATTTTGCGGGTAATATCCGCGATTATAATTATAATTATGATTCGTATAAAAATTATTTTCATTTCTTGGTCTCTTATTAGAAAAATTCTGATTGAAATTAAAAGGTCTTTTATTAATTTGATCGTTTGGCGGTCTACCAAATACTTGTCGATTAGTTGGAAGTGGACGCGGATTTTGGTGGCGAAAATTTAGTTGAACCGGTTGACTCGGGAATTGTCGAAATTGAGAATTAAAATTTTGTGAAGCGAAATTTTGTCTATTAATACTTTGATTAGGCGTTTGGAAATTATGCCTAATATTTAAATTTAAATTTGAAGAATTTTGTCCGTCTAATGTATTTTGAAAATTAATTTCTTCTATAACAAAATTAATAACGTTTTTAATGCGAGCTCATCGTAGCTGGCTAAATGTACACGTTTTGCGGCATCGGTCATTTCTAAGACGGGTAAAGAATTTATCTTACTTGAAAGTTTACTCCTCAAAATTTGCAATCTCTCTCCAAAATCTAGATAGCTTTCGTTTTTTACAGGTTTTAGATTAATTAGTTGTTGTACAATGCAATCGTAATTTCTTAAGTCACCAAACCGTTGGCGAAGATGGTCCCTAATTTCGGGCCAAGTGTTTAATTCTGTACGCGATCCTATTGTAATCAAAGCCCTATCTCTTAATTTTCCTATTATGGCATTAATTAAATATGTGTTAATTTGTTCATTATTTAAGGGTCTAAACACAGCCAAAACGGCCTCACATCGAGTTATAAAAATTTCTGTTAAAGCACTGTCACCATTAAAAACAGGAATAGTTTCTACATTTAACTTTAATAATTGATAATCAATATTTGCCATTGTTAAATTTATGTTATCTAATCTTTGAATCAATTCGTCAATAACAAAACCGACTGGTGAATGATAGTTAATAGGAGAATTTAAATTTAAAGGGGAAAATTCAGAATCAGAATTTGTACTATCGTCAGACATAAATTATTCGCGAACAAGATAAAAGTGAGCCTCTAAATAACACGCTTACCCAAATATTATCACACTGTCCATCTCCTTGGTATTCGTCCAGGGAATGATGTGAGCTGGTGATGCTGCCCTTGGAGCTGGATTCTCGATGCTCGGAGGACTCTTCGGTGCGGAAGCGACGAAGAAGATTTCAGGTCTCTGATAAATTGTGGAAACAAACGAAGTCTTGATATTCCCTCAGGACTTCTTCAGAGAATCCTACCGACTGCGCCAATTATATTTTTCGGGTTGGTTTTGGTGTTTTTAAAAACTTTTACTTTTTCTTGACACGAATAATTTTGATTTATTTGAATATTACATAACTTATAACGACGAACAATATAATGATATTAATATAATAATAATGATTTAACGGATAATATAATAATGGTAATAATAATGATAATGATGCTTATAATAATTAAATATATTTCTTAACAATTAAAACGATTAATAAATAACAAAAGATTGTCTTATTGTAGCCGCCAGGTTACTTATATAAGTTATATAGCATAGATTTATATTTAATAATTAATAATTGTTTATTATAATTATAGTGGCCGCTAATGCATTTGCATGCTGCATTAGCGTAATTGTAACAAAGCGTAGGTTTATCTTAAGTATTATGTTTCATTGAGAGATTTGTTATTTCATAAGTTAGTCAGTCTAGATTTTGTTCCTGTACCGAGCAGACGTTCTGCAAGCTACAATAAAATCATTTCTTTTTAAAAACACAAGTCGTTGTACCCGAAAAATAACTGGCGCAGTCGGTAGGATTGGCCCGGACGAGTAAAGGAACATTACTTGGTTTTCGTTTCAACGAATTCATCGGGCTAAACCCAAAATATCCACGTGGACATCCATCACTCAAGGAGGACCCTCCAAGCATCGAGGACGAAGTCCAAGTACCCTGAGTGTAACGGCGAAGGTCTACAACATTCCAGAGAGAGTTCCCGCATCGAATCGTCGAATACGAGACTCCGATGGAAAAAATAACAATTTTGTGAGTACAATCAAGTGTTTTAGAGGTTATTCGCGTAGCTCAATAACGTCGCGGTAAAACAAAAGGTACGTCCTATGAATAAGGACGGGGAAGTAACAAAATCAGATTCAATAAATATAGAAGTAGAACCACCCCGTACAAGCCGGGATCGCTCAAGATCACCTATCGCAGTACGAAATAATAATAGTAATACAGTAAATAATAACAATACAATAATGGCTAACGTGCTAAAACCCGAATATTTAAATATGATACCCGAATTTAGTGGGGAAACAGAGCTTCTTTCTAGATTCATTGATGTGTGTGAGAAATTAGTCACCAGGTTTTATAATACAGTCGATGTAGCAGATTTTCAAAACGAATACCTAATGTCTAGCATCTTAGCGAAGATAAAGGGTGAAGCAGCAGTAAATATTTCTTCCAGCGTAATCGCGAGCTGGAACGATTTAAAAAATGCGCTACTCAACGCATACGCGGACAAACGTGACCAGTACAGCTTAAATTACGAGATAACGCTGTTAAAACAGAACATTAACGAGTCCCCTTTCGATTTTTATAACCGAGTTCAGAATTTGCTAAATCTACAAATTTCCTATATGTCGAATCACATCGCGAACGCGATGGAACGGTATTACTTATCGATATTTTTTAGAGCGAATGCACTGAGAGTTTTGTTGCGCGGGTTAAAAGAACCCATAGGTTCTCAAATGCGTACAAAAAATCCAACTGATTTGAATGTCGCTTTACAAATGCTAACAAACGATTTTCAACTAGAAATCACAACGAACAAATTAGATAAAATAAAATTGAACCAAAAACCTTATTATCAACAGAAATTTAATAATAACGATCACAGACAAACAAACATAGCAAAACCGCCATTCGGTGGGAGTAGAAATTTTTATTTTAACCAGCCCCGTCAAAACTATCAATTTTATAACGCACGACCTAATTCTCAAATTAATCAGCCTCGTCCAAATTATCAACATAACAATCAACGACCTAATTTCCAAAATAATAAATACGCTATTAGGACTAATCACCCTAAATATCAAAATTCACCAAACAATCCAGGCCCGTCTCAAAATTTACAACCACCCACGCCTATGTCAACTATGACCACTCTAAATTTAAATGAAGACCCAATCAATCGTGATACTTTTTTAGACACAGATGCCTCGAAGAATCAATACAATTAATGGGACTTAAAGCGGATCAGAGTCAATTAGCGCATATAATTGACCCTGAAAACCATCTTAAAATTTTAATAGATTCCGGGAGCACTCATTCATTTGTGAACCCAAATGTAGCTAATAAGTTTTTTAAAAATAACATAAAAAAGGAATACTTTAAGGTAGCCAGCGCACATGGCGCCTCAATTCAAGACTATTGCACGTTAATTCCTTTTAAAAAATTGTTTAATTTAAAAGAAAATGCGAATATGAAATTTCATTTATTCGATTTTCATTCATGCTTTGACGTCCTACTAGGACTAGATAATTTGTGTGCTTTAAAAGCCACCGTAGACTTCTATAAAAATATGTTAATAACGCCAAATTGCAACATACCATTAAGATTTTCCAATAAATCTGCGAATACGAATTGTATAGTAGTACACGCAAGGTGCGAACAAGTAATTGAAATAGAAGTTGCAAACGTAAAAAACGGCGACGTAATTATACCATATACCAAGGTAAATAAATTAGAAATTCCAGAGTGTACCACTCGTGTAAAGAATTATAAAGCTATTTGTACAATCGTAAACCCTACAGAATTAAATGTGAATGTTAGGCAAAAGTATCCGGCTGTTGTTGAACCGATCGAAGAATACGATCAGTCCAATACACCGAATTTTAATAATTACGAATATGAAGAAATTAAATTTGATCTATCAAAATTCCGTTCAGAGCACATGAACGCAGAAGAAAAACATGTTATTATGAATTTAATAAAAGAATTTTCAGATATTTTCCATTCAGAAAATAAAATGTTATCGTTTACCAATAAAATTAAGCACTGTATAAATACTACTGATCAATTACCGGTGTATACTAAATCGTACCGTTACCCGGAAATACACAGAAAAGAAGTTCAAAAACAAATAAATCAAATGTTAGATCAAAAAATCATCAGACCCTCTCATAGCCCTTGGTCATCGCCAATTTGGGTTGTACCGAAGAAACTAGACGCGTCGGGAAATCGCAAGTGGCGTATTGTCATCGATTATCGCCAATTAAACGAGAAAACGATCGGTGATCGGTACCCGTTACCAAATATCACCGACCTGCTCGACAAACTTGGCCGTTGTCAATATTTTACTACCCTTGATCTCGCGTCGGGTTTCCACCAGATAGAGATGGCGGAAAATGATATTCAAAAAACCGCGTTTAACACCGAAAACGGGCATTACGAGTTTTTACGCATGCCATTTGGGCTCAAGAATGCACCCGCCACGTTTCAGAGGGTTATGGACAACATATTAAGGGGTATTCAAAATGAAAAGTGCTTAGTTTATTTAGATGATATAATTATATTTAGTACCAGCCTACAGGAACATGTAGAACGGCTTAGAGAAGTATTTAGTAGATTACGTGAATCTAATTTAAAAATTCAAATTGACAAGTCGGAATTTTTGAGGAAAGAGGTAGCATGTTTAGGGCACATTGTGACACCAGACGGAGTTCGTCCAAACCCCGACAAAATTAAAGCCATACAAAATTACCCAATACCGAAGACCACCAAGCAAATCAAAGGATTTCTCGGGCTCCTCGGTTATTATCGAAAATTCATCAAAGATTTCGCGAAATTAACGAAACCTCTCACAAAGTGCCTTAAGAAAAATGCAATCATTGATATTAATAACTCAGAATATAAAAATTGTTTTAATACCTGCAAAAACGTACTAATTAATGAACCCATATTACAATATCCAGACTTTAGCAAAAGTTTCAATTTGACAACAGACGCGAGTAACATAGCCGTCGGCGCAATTTTATCACAAGGCCCAATTGGAAGCGACAAACCCGTCGCATACGCATCACGAACCTTAAACGAATCCGAACAAAATTATAGTACTATTGAAAAGGAGCTATTGGCCATTGTATGGGCAACTAAATACTTCAGACCCTACCTGTTCGGTAGAAAATTTCAAATTATTTGCGATCATAAGCCCCTTCAATGGCTTATGTCCCTCAAAGAACCGAACTCCAAATTAGTTCGGTGGCGATTAAAACTGGCTGAGTACGATTATAATATCATATACAAAAAAGGTATATTAAATAAGAATGCGGACGCGCTCTCACGCATTGAAATAAATATGCACGATAAAGTCGATCAGCTTGACGACTTTTATATAAGTAATTTCGACGATAAATTTGGTACAACTAGCGAAGATGAATTAGATAAACAATTAAATGATATTATGCATAAAATAGATCGTAATCATGAAACTGATTCTATGATAGTTGAACTTGGACTCGATGCCGAAAAACATGTGCTACATAATAATGAAAATAATGACAGTGATACAATTCACTCTAATACTGAAAATCCAATATTTAATATTCCTATCTTGGAAAAACCTGTAAATCTAGGACGCAATCAAATTATCATTTCAGAGGTGAATTACGCACCCGCGAAACCAAAAATTAGATATCTCTTTAATAATAGGAAAATGCGAATAAATTTACAACTTTCCAAATTAGATTTTGAACAAAATGTTATAGATTTTATAAAAGAATATACGGCCCCAAAACAAACATATCACTTATATTTTGCAGATCAAGTTTATGAAAAATTCTGTACTATTCTTCAAAAACATTTTAGGAACCCACAAATTTCATTTATTAAATGCACTCAATTATTAGATGATGTAGAAACTGAAGACGAAATTATAAATATTATCCAAGCGTATCATGAAGGTAAAACGAACCATCGAGGAATAGAGGAAACTGATTCCCAAATAAAAAGAAAATATTATTGGCCTGATCAACGACGTTTCATACAAAATTACATAAATAATTGTGAAATTTGTCAACTTTGCAAATATGATCGAAATCCATTAAAACTTAAATTCAATATTACAATGACACCGACCAAACCCTTCGAAATTATCCATATTGACAGTATAGCTTTAGAAGGTACTAAATTCCTTACAATTATTGACGCTTTTTCAAAATATACCCAAATGTATAAACTGAATTCTCATCAAGCAGTTGAGATTGCCAACAATCTCGTTAAATTTTTCACGCATCATGGAATTCCTGGCCAAGTTGTGGCAGACAATCATCTCGAATTTAAGAATACCTTAGTAAAAGAACTATTAGAAACTCATAAAATTAAAGTTCATTTCATCAGTAGTCAACACCCAGATTCAAACGGCATAATTGAAAGAGTTCACTCGACAATAATAGAACATATCCGGTTGCTTAACAATCAAGATACTTATAAGAAAGAATCCATTGAATCAAAGATTAATTACTCACTCTTGGCATATAATAATTCGATCCACTCAACTACTAAATTGACCCCCTCAGAAATTATTTCGGGACACATAAACTCAGTTTCTCCCTTTGACATCGATATTGAAACTCGAATCGTCAATAATTACATTGAGAATCACCGGGATAAAGTAAAACTGCTTTACAAAAAAATTAATGAAAATATGCAAATAAATAAAGAAAAAGTTATGGAAAAGCATAATCAAAACCGAGAAGAAATTCCCAATATTCCAGAAACTATATTCGTCAAAAACAAGCAAAAACAGTCTAAGACTAAAAATAAATACAAGAAAGAAACATTGAAATCAGTTGACCCTAAATTCAAAACGGGAACAATTAACCCGAAACATTATAATGCTGTGGACAAAATTCACTTGTCAAATATTAAGCGACCAAAGATTAAAAATAAATTAGGTAAACTAACTAATAAACCTAAATTAAATTATCAAGACTATTTAAATAAACAAACTGTAGGAAAAACATCAAACAATATTATTGAAATAAATGGTGATTTGTTTTCTGCACCAAAAAACTTCTCACTTGCACACTGTGTAAGCTTAGACCTTAAAATGGGTGCTGGAATCGCCGCAGACTTTAAACAAAAATTCGGAAGACTTGACGAACTACACGCACAAAGCTCCGAAGTACATTCGCTCCGCTACTTAAAGGATAACGATCGTTTCATAATATATTTAATCACTAAAAATTGTTATTCTGACAAACCAAGTTATGAGGACTTGTTCAAAACTCTCGTTAGTTTAAAAGCATTCTGTATTTCAAATAAAATTACCAATCTAGCTATTCCTAAATTAGGATGCGGTCTCGATCTTCTTAAATATAAACATGTAAAACCGATCCTTCAATATATTTTCAATAATTCAAACATCACTATACACGTTTATTCTCTTCCAGATTATTAATCGTCGCGCTGACGCAAGCAGACGAAATCAAAAATATATCACAAAATTTAGGGATACTCCCAATCAATCTCGGACCAGCAAAACTAGAAAGGAGTAAACACACATTCGTGCATTATTTTGATTTAACAAAACTATACGACGAATTTACAAAATTAAACACACAACACCGCTATCTTAATTCAACAATCAGATCTGTTTCAAATTTTAGCGCGATGTTCGATAATTATAATAAATTATTAAATTTTACTCAGGAAACAATCAAAGAAAAAATCGATAACATTAAATTATACGCACTTAGTAAAAATAGAAGTAAACGAGGATTAATTGATGGACTTGGGACAGTCATTAAAACTATTTCTGGAAACTTAGATGCCAAAGATGGCGAAAGAATTAATAATATCCTAAACCATTTAGAACAAAATCAAAATATTCTTCAAAAACAATTACAAATGAAATACAGTATGAACAAACAAATTATCGAGAAATTTAATAGAACTGTACAAAATATTGCACACAATGAAAACATGTTAAAATCAAAAATTATGAAATTAAGCGTAATCCTTAGGAACGATATCGATCACCAAAATATCTTATTTGCTAAAGAAATATTTAATCAGCTGGTCATTCTTTATAACGCAATCCTAAACATAATGCAAGACATTGAAAACTCTCTCACTTTTTGTAAATTAAATACGTTGCATCCGAGTATCATAAAACCTAGAGATTTATTTTTGGAACTTGAAAAAATTTCATTTTACTATAACGAACAACTTCCCTTCGAATTAAAAATTGAAAACATTCTTAATTTTGAATCCATAATAGAAGTTACTTGTAAAATCGAGCCAACTCGAATCAATTATTTCTTATCTGTACCCATTAACTTTGATTATCAGTTCGAGTTATTTTATTTATACCCTATCCCTACAGTACACGAATCCGAATTTGTTACTATCATCCCTACTGTAAAGTACATCTTAAAATCGATTAATGGAAATAAAATTCTGCCTCTAAACCACTTGTGTACAAAAACGTCGAAACATTACCAATGTGCTAGCCATCTGATAACTAGCTACAAATCAGAATGCGAACGAAATATAATCATCAGTGGAAACAACAGTAACTGCAAATACACAACACAACATGTAAAATCCAATCACATGGAAATGATACCATACATAAACCAATACCTGGCAGTTTTCCCAAATCAAGAAGGAATTAAAATCAGATGCAAGGAACAAACTGAAACTATGATTTTAATTGGCATTTATCTAATCAAAGAAGATAATTGTGCCATGCTTTTTCGAGGCCGAGAAATTAAATACCTAGACGTTACATCTGGACGCCCCCTCGTGATCAACGATTTACATCTAAAATTGGAATCTACAAATTTTACCGAATTCGACATCGACCTTCGGAAGCTGAACTTAGAAGACATATCCACAAACCAGGAAATCCTCCCACTACAAGAGACAACCCAAATCTTCACGCCGAGTTTTTGGACTGTTGTACTTTATGTGTGTGTATTAATCGGTATTAGTTATATCGCAGTGAAGTGGTTGAAAAATCGTAAACTCCGTGATACAAGTGGTACCCCACAAGAACTAAACCTTCAAGGTCTCCGCCTCCCAGGGGATGCTCGACTCTAAGGGTGGAGGAGTTATATAGCATAGATTTATATTTAATAATTAATAATTGTTTATTATAATTATAGTGGCCGCTAATGCATTTGTATGCTGCATTAGCGTAATTGTAACAAAGCGTAGGTTTATCTTAAGTATTATGTTTCATTGAGAGATTTGTTATTTCATAAGTTAGTCAGTCTAGATTTTGTTCCTGTACCGAGCAGACGTTCTGCAAGCTACAATAAAATAATTTCTTTTTAAAAACACAAGTCGTTGTACCCGAAAAATAACTTATATATATATATAAGTTAAATTTCGTGGTTCACAATTGTGTTTTTTAAAAAGGTTTATTTCCGAAATTTACAATTAATTACATTACTTAATTATACGGAGAATAATTGATATGTGTAGCGTTACTGTAATAATATAATAATTAATTATGCCATGTCTAATGTCTACTATAATAATGAATCTGAATGCATGCGGTTAATCTATTTATATAAACTAAAACTATGAACTAAGCATAAAATATATTTAATATAAATAATAAAATTAATTATATTATAACAAAGAAAAGTCTATTGTGGACGCCAGGTCACTCCTCTCCCCCTAGATCCGACACACCTGTGGAGGAGGGTCATCATCTTTTACAAGGGTGGCTGCCCCTCTGCGTCTTAAGCGTCTGTAAATCAAAGTCACTACACAAATTATTATGAACGAATAAAGTATTTGTGTCCATGCACTGGGTTTTAAGGGTCGAAGCACTCACGAGCACTGGGGTTCCATGCGTTGTTTGCATTTGGGGCACCTTATAGTTCCGGAAGACTAGGTCGCATTTGTTGGGTTGAATGATGAAAACGCCTTCCAGGTCACGGGTCTCTTCTTGATTCGGGCAGGTGATCTTCAATTTTTCTTTTTTCTTAAAAACGGATTTTTGGGTGGTTCCATTGACCAAAAGCTCTGTTTCACAATCAGCCTGGTAATTTAAGAGCAAGTTATCGTTGCATTGGAATTTCTTGTTAATACCCAAGCATATGTCTCTTAGAGGTCATGTTTTTGAGTTAATTTTTGATTACTTTTACATTAGGAATTATAGTTACATATTCGGACTTATATTTCAGCGGTATAGGGTATATTTTATACAGATCAAAAGGATGTTCATAATTAATAGGAAGGGATAGGAAATAATAGATTTTTGATTGTTCGATTTTGCAATCAACTGATATCGCGGATTCAAAATCTAAAATGTTTTCTAATTTAAGGTCGAAAGGCAATTCCTCATTATAGTGAACGGAAATCTTTTTTAGTTCATTAAATAAATCTTGGGGCCTAATTATATCTGGACTAAGAATTTTTAATTTGCAAAATGTTAATGAGTTAATAATTTCTTCCAAAATATTTTTAATTATTGTGTAAAGTAAAACGAGTTGATTATACAGATCTTTAGTGAATAATACGTGCTGGTGGTCTATCTCCTCTTTATAAATTGCGTGTAATTGCATTATTCTGGCCTTGAGCAAGTTTTGGTTATGTGCGATATCTTTGATTGTTTCATTGAAATGTTGTATTAATTTTTCGTTTATGCTGTACCCGAATTTTATTTGTTTACTAATTTTTGAAATGTTCAGATTTAGTATAGTTCTCAAAAAATGACTTTCTTTGCTGGACTAAACTAGGATTTTGAATTATCGAAGATGATGGGCCTGGTACTTCGTCATCAATTTTTGGTGTACCAAAATAGATGTTTATTTGTATTTTAGAATTTTGGAAGATATAATTTATCATAGCTTTAACTGAATTATAGTCTAATTGGTCTAGGCCACAACCTAATTTGAGAATTGCTAATTTAGTAATGTTTTTGTCTAAACAGAATTGTTTTAAATTTATCAATGTATGAAACAAACATTCTAAAGTGGGTTTGTCGAAATAATTTTCTTTAGTGATCAAATAAATAATATATCTACCTTCTTCTTTAATATGACAGAGAGAATATAATTTTGCGTTCTGTTTTGATAAATCTCTAATTTTTCCAAATCTTAATTTAAATTCACGTGCTATTCCTGCATTAATTTTTAAATCTCTACTCACACAGTGAGCGAGTGAGTATTCTAGAGGGGCATTGAATAAATCATCCGAAATTTCTCTTACGTTTTCATTGTTTATTTCTTTATCATTACTTAAAATCTCAATAAATGTTTCACAATTTGGAGTTTGTTTTAAATTAGATCTTTTGACTCTGGGACGTTTAATATTTGACAAATGAATTTTACTAGATTGATTATGATATCTGGTTTCTATTTCTGCTGTTTTACGATTAGGATCAATAGTTTGAATGTTTTCTTTTTGATATTTATTTTTACTTTTTGATTGTTTTTGTTTGTTTTTAATAAATACTTTTTCTGGAATTTCTGGAACTTCCTCTCGCATTAAGTTATGTTTTTCAATAGTTCTTGTTTTATTTTCATTTATTGTTTCATTTATTTGTTCATACAACAATTTGACTTTAGTTTTATGATTTTCTACATAATTGTTTGTAATTAAGGTTTCTAAGTTGAGGTCTAAAAGAGATTCATTATCGATGTGTCCCGAAATAATTTCAGAAGGTCTTAATTTTGTAGTCGAATGGATAGAATTATTATATGCTAGTACGGCGTATAAGGTTTTAATTTCTATTGGTTCTTTTTTAAATGTGTCTTGATTATTAAGGAGCCGTATGTGTTCAATGATCGTCGAATGTACGCGTTCTATTATTCCATTAGATTCTGGGTGTTGGGAACTAATAAAATGAATTTTGATTTTATGAATTTCCAAAAGTTCTCTAATAACCGTGTTCTTAAATTCCAAATGATTATCCGAAATAATTAATTTAGGGATTCCATGGTGACAAAAGAATTTTATTAAATTGTTTGCTACTTCAACAGCTTGGTAAGAATTTAATTTGTAAAGTTGCGTATATTTAGAAAATGAATCAATTATAGTAAGAAATTTGGAACTTTCGAGAGCAATACAATCTATGTGAATTATTTCAAATGGTTTCATAGCTGTTGGGGTGTGATTAAATTTTAATTTAAGTGGTTTGCGATCATATTTAGAAACTAAACAGAATTCACAATCATTAATATATTCTTGGATTGATTTCCTCATACTTGGCCAATAATATATGCGTTTGAGTTTTAATTCAGTTTCGTCTATGCCTCGATGATTTGTTTTTCCCTCATGATAATTTTGGATAATTTCCAATATATCGTTATTATTTTCAACGTCCGTAAGCAAATTATTACATTTAGTCATTTTAAGTTCTGAATTTTTAAAATAATTTTGGAGAACGCTACTGAATTTTTCGTAAATAGGACTTTTGAAGTATAGATAATAATTTATTTTAGGAACAATATATTCTTTAACAAAACTAATGACTTCATTCACAAAATTTCTTTTAGAAAATTGAACATGTATTCGCATTTTTTTATTATTAAATAAATTAGTAATTTTCGGTTTAGATGATGAATGTTCCACCTCTGTAATTATAATTTGGTTATCACCAACGTTGACCGGTTTATCTGATATTGGTATACCAAAAATAGGGTTTTCCGAATTTGAATGAATTGTAGCGCCATCATTTTCAATTTCATTTATACGAGTAGTTTCCGGGGGTTCTACAATAACTGATGACTGATCATTTTCAATCTCATCAAAATTTTTCAAATATTCTTCTAAATTTTGGGCATATTCTTCGTTAACATTTAGTTCGATCCTAGATAGTGCGTCAGCATTTTTGTTTAAAGTACCTTTTGTATAAACAATTGTATAATCATATTCCGAAAGTTTTAATCGCCATCTTACTAATTTAGAATTTGGTTCTTTTATGGACATCAACCATTGGAGGGGCCTGTGGTCAGTGACTATTGTAAATTTACGCCCAAATAGATATGGTCTAAAATATTTGACAGCCCAAACAATAGCGAGTAGTTCTCTTTCAATAGTAGAATACGCGTTTCAGAATCGTTTAACGTTCGACTAGCATATGCGATTGGTAAATCTGTGCCAATTTTACCTTGTGATAAAACGGCACCAAGGGCTTGAGTACTAGCATCTGTGGTCAGCAAGAAGGGTTTCGAAAAATCTGGATATTGGAGTAATGGCTGGTTAGTCAGGACGTTCTTGCACAAGTTAAATGAATTTTGGTAGTCTGCATCATTAATATTAATAACTGAGTTCTTTTTCAAACGTTTTGTCATTGGTTTAGTCAAGTCTGCAAAATTTTTGATAAACTTTCGGTAATATTCTAACAGTCCGAGAAATCCTTTAATTTGTTTTGTCGTTTTGGGGATGGGATAATTTTGAATTGCAATAATTTTGTCTGGATTCGGTCTGACACCTTCGGGTGTAATCACATGTCCAAGATACGCTACTTCCTTACGAAGAAATTCCGATTTATATAATTGAACCTTGAAATTAGCCTCTCTTAACCTTTTAAAAACTTCGTTTAATCTATCGATATGTTCTTGTAAGCTAGTGGAAAAAATAATTATATCGTCCATGTAGACGAGACAGTATTCGTTTTGAATTCCCCTCAAAATATTGTCCATGACGCGCTGGAAAGTAGCTGGGGCATTTTTAAGCCCAAATGGCATTCCTTAAAATTCATAGTGACCGTTTTCTGTATTAAAGGCAGTTTTTGGGACGTCGCGTTCGTCAATCTCAATTTGGTGGAAGCCTGATGCCAAATCTAGCGTTGTGAAATATTGGCATTTCCCTAATTTATCTAATAGGTCATTTATATTGGGAAGGGGGTATCGGTCACCTACAGTTTTATCATTTAATTTCCTATAATCAAATACAACGCGCCAATTTCGTTGACCTGAAGCATCTAATTTTTTGGGAACGATCCATATAGGAGAGGACCATGGGCTAAAGGATGGTCTAATAATGTTTTGTTCCAACATTTCATTAATTTGCTTGCTTACCTCGGCTTTGTGCACTTCGGGGTAGCGATACGTTTTAGTATAGACCGGAATCTCATCGGTCGTAATTATCCTGTGTTTAATATTATTAGTTAACGTTAAATGATTCCCTTTTACATGAAAAATATCAGCATACTTATTTATTAATTTTTTAATAACAGCTTTTTCTTCATCATTCATGTGATCAGTTCTAATACTTGAGAAATCGAATTTAAATTTATTTGTATTCATCATATTCAAATTATTATCTTTCTTTCTTAAATTACTATTTTCATTATAATTCTGTTCGTGGGGTACCACATCATAACCCCGACAGGTCTTTTTAATGTAACTTCCCTATCTATGTCAGTTTTATTAACTACAGTACAAAGAGCTCTATTATTTTTAACTATAGTGACGCATTCGGGCACTAAGAAATTCGTAACGTCAGTTCTAGGAATTGCGGCTTCACCGTTTTCAATATTTAAAACTTCTACTTCTATTACCTGTTGACTCTGAACGGGCACTAATATTCGCTTAGTGACAGGCGGAGCAACAGGAATACTATAATTATTAACATTAAGATTATTATTACGAATTCTAATACTATTATTTTTATCATTATTTTCATTAGATATGCCTTGGTCATTCCGAAATTTAAATGGTATTTCTACGTTAGAGGTTACTACTGATTTCCTTTTAAAATCTAAGCAAACGTTAATTTTTGTCATGTTATCTACGCCTAACAGGATATCAAAGGAAGAATGAAAATCGAATATATAGCATTTTACTTTTGCAGCAAAGTTACTTTTAAATAATTTTTGTAGGTTAATAATAACGCTGTGTGTTCCGCGGGACGTGCCATGGGCACTTGTTACTTCGAAAGGATCATCCTTAAATAAATAAGGAATCGTTTCGACATTTAATTTTAGCAATTGATAATTAATATTTTCCATTTTTAAATTTTCGGTAATTACTAAATTATCTAATTTATTGATTAGGTCGTCGAGTACAAAATTTACTGGAGAGTGAACGCGGTTTGGGGAATTGAGAATTTGTGGTGAAATTGGGTCCGAAGATGTATCAATTGCGTACATAAAATTTTACACGCGAACAAAAATATGGAAAAAAACCTCTAAAAAACAATGCTTACCACTCAATTACGAAGATCACGCTGTCCATGCCCTGATATGCCCTCAGTGGTCCTGGATCTGGTGATGGGGTGTTCCTCGTTCTGCTGCCCTCGGGGTGTTAGTCCCTCGATGTTCGGAGGACCCTCTGGTGCTGCTTCGACGTGGAACTCGTTCGATGCCAATTTAACCGTAAAGACGGACGGAGCACTATTTTGATATTCCCTCAAAGTTTGTGCCCTTATGACATCCTACCGACTGCGCCGGTTAAATTTCGTGGTTCACAATTGTGTTTTTTAAAAAGGTTTATTTCCGAAATTTACAATTAATTACATTACTTAAACTTAATTATACGGAGAATAATTGATATGTGTAGCGTTACTGTAATAATATAATAATTAATTATGCCATGTCTAATGTCTACTATAATAATGAATCTGAATGCATGCGGTTAATCTATTTATATAAACTAAAACTATGAACTAAGCATATTGACATCTGGCGGGTGATGTCATCCTAACTACGCATTAATTAATAAAATATATTTCTAAATAATAAAATTAATTATATTATAACAAAGAAAAGTCTATTGTGGACGCCAGGTCACATATATATATATATATATATATATATATATATATATATATATATATATATATATATATATATATATACAGGGTTATTCACGCTATACGGCACGGAATATTGTGGCCAAAATACGTGACTTTCAAAAAGTTTCACTTTGGGGATATATGGGGGTCTATTAGGGCTACTTTTTAAAATTACTTTCATAATATACAGGGTGTCCCAAAAACCCTAAAAGTATCAAAGTTGTGTTTTTTTAATGAAACACCCTGTATTATATTGCATTTTTGGATCCTTCGATCAAAATAAGTGTGTGTTTTAATAAGGTTTTTATTACTTAAACCATAAGGTTTTTGAAATAATTTGAATTTTGTAAAAATTTAACCTAATTTTCATGTTTCAAATACTTAAAAAGTAACTAAGTTATGCATACCAAATTCACACTGAAATGTAACAATAGATCATATTTTATTTTCCAAGTATAATAAATTTGACATCTTATACCGGGTGTAAAAAAATTGGAATTAAACAAATGAGAACTTTAAATGGCTATAACTTCATTTATTTAAATGGAACGCTATATTTATTAATTTATCAGCAAATGCACGTTTTAATTACCTATCGAATGGTATTTATATCTTAAATGTTAAGTCTTCTCATTTTTACAGAAAACGCCTAAATATTGTTTATTGCACCGTTTTAGTACTTTTTAAGTAAAAAAAAAAAAAAAAACCCTAAAAGTAGCAAAGTTGTGTTTTTTTTAATGAAACATCCTGTATTTTATTGCATTTTTGGATCCTTCGATCAAAATAAGTGTGTGTTTTAATAAGGTTTTTATTACTTAAACTTTAAGGTTTTTGAAATAATTTGAATTTTGTAAAAATTTAACCTAATTTTCATGTTTCAAATACTTAAAAAGTAATTAAGTTGTGCATACCAAATTTACACTGAAATGTAACAATAGATCATATTTTATTTTCCAAGTATAATAAATTTGACATCTTATACCGGGTGTAAAAAAATTGGAATTAAACAAATGAGAACTTTAAATGGCTATAACTTCATTTATTTAAATGGAACGCTATATTTATTAATTAATCAGCAAATGCACGTTTTAATTACCTATCGAATGGTATTTATATCCTAAATGTTAAGTCTTCTCGTTTTTACAGAAAACGCCAAAATATTGTTTATTGCACCGTTTTAGTACTTTTTAAGTAAACATTTTAATGTATCTAGTTTTCCATCGTATTTAAATACGTAAGATAATTAATTTAGTCTGTTACTTTAGTTTAAAAAGCCTGTCTTTTGTTATAGTTGTGTTATTTTGCGTTTTTGTGTTAGATCGTTACTAATCGTTATTGTTTGAACATCGTTGTTGTATTTAATAGTAAAAAATGAAAATTTACACAGATTTTCTTATACTGGGGTTTTTATAACTGACACTTTCTTTAAATTGGTTTAATAGTCCTTCAAAAATGGCTGGCTTAGGGTGATTTCTTTCGAGAAACCTTTAAGTATAAACTCGACAAGCCAATAAACAATTTTGATGACATTCTCCAAGCATAAAGATAATGCCAATACCCCCTCCTTTTGAGTAAATCTTCATTTTTTACCAAAAAATACAACAGCGATGTTCCAACAATAACGATTACTAACGATCTAACACAAAAATGCAAAATAAGACAACTATAACAAAAGACAGGCTTTTTAAACTAAAGTGGCATACTAAGTTAATTATCTGACGTTTTTAAATATCCTAGAAAACTAG
>CAXAKX010000405.1:0-35052 GCA_963969525.1 Ontholestes murinus | reverse complement strand
GCTGGTGGTGGTAATTTTCAAGAGTTCTTGTAGATAAGAGACTTTATATCTAATTTTTGGTAATAGAACTGTGAAATAGACAAAAATTTTGTTCGCCCTATATTTTCGAAACAAAGCGGGTTTACAAAAATCATCAAAGGATAAAACATTCTTAGAATAGTCCTGTGAATAACTCTTTGAATTTTTGCAGTATTTTTATTAAACACCTTGTATTATAAGCCTTTAATAATAAAATAAGGTGGTTTGACGTAACAATTAACCAGATTTCGTAGTTTAATAATGATAATAATAATAATAATACACTTTACTCTTCAACAGGATATACCTAAATGCAAAGCAATATTAATATAACATAAATAGATAAATATTACGAAATTAACGGAATATGTTATCGAAACATCTTTCCGCTCAACGACATCACACTGTGACCGGTGCAGCCTGAAGGACGCTGGTACGTGCAGTTGGCAGCCTGAATGTGGAAGGAAATCTTGTATGAACGACTGACACATTAAATGGTAGCCTGGCTAGAATCTGGAGACAGTTAATCATTCCTCGTAGAATTCTCCAAAACATTGCGCAGCGGTTGTCTCTTCTAACAGCCAATGAGGTCATATTGTGCCGATCAAGGAGGATAAATACCATCTTGCTTGAATGACAGAAACTTCAGAAATCTATGATGAATCCGATCCGGTAGGATGGAGCGAGATGCATAAATTTGATACCAGATTAAGAAATTGTATTCAATTTTGCTCAGTACAAAAGCGTAATATAGGGATTTAATTGTTTCTATGTTATAAAAATCCCGACCCACTCTCCGATAATCTACAAATGTAAGTTTTTTGTCAACAGCGATATCGATATCGAAAAAAGAGGATATACTGTCAGCACAATACGCAATTGTTTGGTTATGGCCATAGTCGTTATGTAGTCTGTATGCTTGTTGACCCTTATTTACTAAAATGAAAAGGATTCTGTTTAAGATTAGCTTAAGTGCTGTGTACAAAGTCCATATAGCTTCAGTTCTATGTACAAAATCAGAGAAAGCGTTAGTTTATATTAGGAAAGATGTGAAAATTTTTAGTCTCTGTCAACCACGACCCGATAATAAACTCCGACTTCTTAAAGTGTGCCTTAGATCAAGGGATATCGCTCAATCAATACTTAGGAACGCTATAAATCTAAGAAAATCGCCTGAATTCACTAACATTTTTATTAATAAAGATCTAATTCCACGTGAATCTAATCACAAGAAAAAGGTTTTACAGAAATTTCGAGAGCGCCGTGAGTGCGGTGAAGACATCTACGTTAAATACCGACAGGTATTACCTCATATTCTAACTAAAATATCATGTAATTGTCCAATAGCCTCAAATGGTACAGAACTC
Organism: Ontholestes murinus; assembly: GCA_963969525.1. NCBI lineage: Eukaryota > Metazoa > Arthropoda > Insecta > Coleoptera > Staphylinidae > Ontholestes > Ontholestes murinus. The sequence goes on along the minus strand of CAXAKX010000405.1, from coordinate 33,667 downwards.
TTCACGTCTTCAAGTTTTAATTTATATTATTAAAATTCTAGCGCTGTTAATACCAAAACATCTCAGTTTTATAACAGCGCCCTTGCCAAAGATTACGACGTTGTCCTTATCTCCGAAACCTGGGCCTCGGATTCATTGCGTAACCATTACCTACTTTCCGACAATTACATAGTCTATCGAAGGGACCACCAATTTCGAAAGGGTGGAGGAGTTCTTGCTGCTATTCGTTCTACATATTCAACTGAAGAAATAATAGCCTACCATCGTGAATTACATGTTGACATTGTATGTTTAAAACTTAATCTCCCGCATAATGTTGTTTTTATATTAGCACTCTTATATATTCCTCCGACCAGTCCAGTCGAAACGTATGTAACACTCTTCCACAAACTAGAACAATGATCTCTCTGTGACAGTAAATTTATAATTATTGGTGATTTTAATATACCATCATACCCTGATGTACGTTGTATTAAATCTGATACTGTAACTAATTTTATAAATTTTAATGCGACTATTTAGGCGTACAATAATATTAATAATAATAGTAGATTACTTGACCTAGTGATTTGCGCCAGAGCAATTAACATTTCTGTTAATCGCAGTGATCTCGTTTTGGTCCCCGAGGATGTACATCATCTCGCATTATCGATGAATTAAACTATACGACTTTGTTAATAAAACAAACTGGGACTTGTTCTTGTCTTGTTCTGACATTTTATTCCATCTTGTATGAATATATTGCCAAAACTGTTCCTAAAAAGTTGCACAAAAAATCTCGATATCGTTCATGGTTTACAAAACGAATTAACTATAACAAAGAATGAAGAGATTCAAATTGTTAGTGAAACCAAATATCGATGATGACCATAAATCATATATAGGGTGGGCCAACTAGTGGTTTCTTTTTAAATCATAGATTATTTTGATACTGACAGCTTTTTTCCGTTCGAAATCTTGACTGAAAGTCAGTATCATACTTTCGCGGTATGAAATGAGTCGATTTACGCTTGAACAACGTTAAGAAATATTCCAAACTTATTTTCAAAGTGAGTGCTTAAAAATCATGTTTTCTGACGTGGCACATTTTTATCTTGGCGGGTACGTTAACAAACAAAATTAACGCATCTGGGGACGGAAAACCCTAACCTTATTGTCGAGAAGCCAATGCACAAATCACAGAGATTGAGAGTTTGGTGCGAATTGTGGAGTGATGGCATCATTGGACCATTTTTCTTCGAAAATGAGGCTGGGAACAACGTTTTGGTAATGGTGAGCTTTACGGAGCCATGTTATCTGAATTTTTTTAAACTGAAATTGAAGACATGGATTTGGATGACCCCTGGTTCATGCAAGATAGCGCGCTATTCCATACAGCCCATGCCACAATCGATCTTTTGTGCACCAAATTTCCAAATCGTGTTATCAGCCGTCTTGGCGATGTCAATGGGCCGCGTCTGAGCTGCGATTTTGACCCCTTTGGATTTATTTTTGTGGGGAACCGTGAAGAACCGATGTTATGCCAACAATTCAGACACGATACATGCACTTCAGACCAATATCATCCAAGAAATCCGTGAATTATAGCCCGAAATCATCAACAAGTTCTTGGAAAATTGGAATGACAGAATGCGCTACTACGAAGCCAGACGAGGCAGCCACTTAAACGAAGTTGTGTTCTATAATTAATGGGAATATTTTCTCTTACTAATAAAGCCATAACACATGGAAAAAATTAAATTGTATACATTTTATTGCATTTTTAAAAAGAAACTTGTATCTGGCCCACCCCGTATATCTAGAATAGAAAATAATGTTATTATTATTGCCTTCCTATGTACTACAACATCCATATATACAGAGAGAGCAAGATGATGCAAATCCTCAGTTATAAGTGGCACTATATCACGTTCCATAGTGAATTCCGTGTTGATGTTAGAGAACACAAGGCTAAGGAGTTTTCCGTATTCATTATAAATCAAGTTGTGCTGTACAATTCCCAAAGAAATAACAAAACTTTCGTAACTACCGGTTTTGAATTTACAGGCAACTACGTCGACGAAGGAACCAAGTTGGCTAAATGTATGGTGTCAAAGAATATTAGTAAAAATGTTTTCATCTAATACTGATGGTTCCTTAAAGAGGTGCTTTCACTGTCTCTGCGTAGTGTTCAGATTAAATTTGTTTTTGTTTTTCGAATAGGAAAGATGCCCAGACATGTCTTTCGTTAAGCTTTCATTAAGAACTCTTGTTTTATATACATATATTTCATCAACAAGATACAAAGGGTTTTTACGTAGCTTAAAACTATTTATCACTCGTGGGATGAAGAAGTGGCTGAGGAACTTGGAAAGAGGTAACGCGGCGAGGTGAAGACGATAATGCAGACACGAATCCACTAAAGGACATCTATAGAATACTACATTTATCGATCATGAGGAGCAAGGAGGCCAAATGGTAATTCACTTTTTTCCACTAGAAGGTAGTGTCTGTTCTATTTCCGAAAATAGGCGCAGAAGGGGCACATTGAGAATGTTTACAAGTAGAGAAGAAAGCTGGTGAAATTTCTAATAAAGCTATTCAAGTGGGGCATGATATGACTTTTAACGATTGTTAAATGTTCTGAATGGCTGCTAAAAGGGCATATAAGAGATACAAGCGAGTCATTCTGATACTCTTGCCCAAGAACTGTCTAATGTCCTCTGGGCCTGCTGAATGGCGAAGAAAAAGTCGTAGAGCGACTCTTGGCGAAGAGAGTAAGAGAGTTGAAATACACGTTCGAGAAATTCAGAAAATCAATGGATAGGGTAAATGGCGGACCTCTGAGGTGTAGGAAACACTGCCTAACCATTGCCTTAGATGTCTAAAATGTACTCTACTTTATCCTGTGGCACTCCATCTTAAGAGTACTGGACGAGGGAAGGGTTTTACTATACCTAATGAGGATGGTCCGCACATACCTCTAGGACTAGACCCTCATCTACTCGAGGCCAAATGCGTCTCAGGTGGAGAAGTCACTGTCAGACACTAAAATAACGACCCCCTCTGTTTGCAGACGCCCTGCTGATACCTGTGAGCAGGAGGGTCATCGGAGATCTGAAGCTGGTAGCAAAAGTAAGTCTTAAACTGGACTACTACTACGCTTAGAGTTAGCCACACAGATAACCTTGGAAGTGCAAGAAATTATAAATATACTAGGCCAGTATTTGGTGATAAAGAAGAACCTCAGGTACCTCTGGGCGACCATGAAGACCAACCCCATGTGCAGTTTTTAGGTGAAAGATGTGGCAACAGGGGTGGTAAGGTCAAAGCGAGCCGTAGCCAGATAAATGGCAAAGTTGAACAAAGGGATTTCCTCGGAAACTTGATACAAATGTTGCTATTTATGTATTAAGAACACTGGTATTGCCAGGTGAAATCTGACTTACCATCGTAAACTTTTTGACATTTTTGATGATATACGTTCTCAGAACGTTTTGACGTGCGAGCACTATTTGTGTTATTTACAGTAAGTTAAAATTTCATCTCGGTCAAAAAATGGAATTAACTCGGGAAAATTTTCGAGCTATTAAGAACAGTGCACAAATCAACTGAATTCAACTTTTGCCGATGAAGCACAGCCACTATATATCGCTGGTACACTGAATTCAAACGTGGACGTAGTTCGTTCATGGACGAAGTTAAAGAAGGTTATCCAAAATCGGTCGTTGTTTCGGAAAATATCGATACTGTGCGAAAACTAATTGAAAAAGATCGTCATGTGATATATCACGAAATCGAGAGATATATAAGCATTATTAAGACCAGCATACATAAAATTTTGCACGTAAATTTGGATGTTCTGAAGTTGTTTGCGCGTTGGATTCCACATTTGTTGACAGACGCTAAAAAAAAGCTTGTGTCGACGGGTGCAGTAAAATAATTTCAAAATATTACCGTGATGCATCTAAAACCGTATACAGCATCGTCCCAGGTGACGAGTCGTAAATTTATGCAATGAGCCAGAAAGAAGAGGCCAATCGGCAGTTTAGGCAAAAGCAAAGCTAATAAAAGTTGTTCGTTGGTGGTGTTTTTCTTCACGAAAACCGATCATGTGGCAACTGTGGCTGTCGAAAATCAAAAGATTGTTAATTCAGCGTAGTATAGAACCATATGTTTGTCTGAAGTTTTTAGTAAATTTCGAGAAACCAACCCAAAAGAACGAATCCCTTTGCATCACGATAATGCGAGCTACATACCTCACATGCAATAAAAAATATGTGGGCACACACAAGATTAAATTTCATTTAATTCCATTAGCCTAAAACCAATAAATTAATTTGTAAAGAACATTTTTGTACTTGGTAATTTAAGAGGAAATCAGCAACACAATTAATATATAATATAAATAGAAGGTCCCAAAACTGTCCTTGTGGAACGTCTACTAAGTTTAGGAGGATTTTCAATTTGTATCAATGATAAAAATTACTTGATTCCATAATTTCTACAAATAAGGATCTAAAAAAGAAGTAAGAATTAAGTCATCAACGGCTTTTCTTTTTATCCCGAAAACTTTCAACTTACACAATAACGCCCATTCTTATTTTCAAGAATTTTTTATAGTAGAAAAATAAATATACATTAATTGTAAACTTATCAATCACAAATCTAAACTTATTTTTTATTAAAAACAGAAAGAAAAACCTATCTTAAGACTAAAATAAAAATCATCACCGACTTATTTTATACATAATATTGCATAATAATAATGTTTGTTTCATACTGTTCTTGTTAAAAAAATATTTAAGCGTTATTAAGCGTAAATATTAAACGCTTTAAATACAATAAAAATGTTCGTAATAACGTAAGTTTCAAGGTAATTGGTACACAAAATTATGTTACAATTTACTAAAATGATTGACAAACATATTAAATATCATTTTGATGGATAGCTTATTTAAATACGCAAAACTACTCAACTATCATGTATAATATTTTTACTTAAAAAAATGTACCATCATATAATATATTTTAACACTAACAGTCAGCAATGAAGTTAACAATAACAAGTGTAATATTATTATGTGTAATACTATGCAGTGGGCAAAATATCGATAAATGTTTAGATTATATTTTGAAGGAAAATAATATTAAATATATAATATATATTCACGAGGACAGAAAAGATGACTTAATTTCTTTAAGTAATTACTCGCTTAGAATTGAATCCATGAATAATAAACAATCACTTCAACTTGTAAATATACCAGACGCTTATATGATTTATTTATCTAATAATATTGTATTATTAAAAGATTTCATGCATTTATTACAATATTCCGGTTATGCTCGATCTAATATTATGTTTATAATCAACATACCTCAAGAAATGTCTTTATCCATCAAAACAATATTTAAAATTTTTTGGAAATATAAAGTACTCAGTGTTTTGTTATTTGTTGAAATGACAGATATTTACACATATGATCCTATTGAAGAACACTGCAATACTCTAACACCAATCAAAATAGGAAATTGTATGAATATATCTTTTATTTCAAATATAAATTTGAGACAAAGAAAAGTTGTGAACTTCAACAAATGCGAATTATCATTTTGTATGTTACCTATGATACCATACATTTTTCCAGAACCTTATGAGATTAATAAGGGTTTCGTTGTCGTTATCTGGCGTGAAATTATTAATAAAATGAATATTAATCCGGTGGTTTATAATCATAATTATACCGTCTTTCAAACTGAATTACCAAACGGAACAAAAATTAGTATGAGAGATAAATTACCAAATGGTAGCTTCACCGGATTGTTTGGGCTTGTTCAAAGTGGAAGCGTCAATGTTTTACTAGGTCCTGTTCAAATGTCTAAAGCTGCTTACGATTTCGATTTCACTTTCGCAATAGCAAACTTGGGCACATCAATTTTCGTCGCAACTGCTGAACCTATTAGTAAATGGAAGAATATTGCGTTTATATTTACTTACGAATTGTGGTTGGCGACAATAATTTCTTTAATTGTTTCTTCGATATTTTGGCACATTTTTATTAATGTAGAAAGGAAATCAAATTTTTTTGATAGTTTATTTGATGTTTTTAGGTTTTATATTTTATCATTTACCTCACCACCTGTTAAACTACCAGTGCAGTTGTATTTTATAATGTTAACAATAGCTACATTTATTATCACAAGTGTTTATACGAGTCTGTTGGTATCATTTCTTTTTAAGCCAGCATTAGATAATCAAATTTCCACTTTGGAACAGCTAGCGAATTCTGATAAATTGATTATGGGTAGACCCGAATCGGAAATGACAATTGCAGATACTGATAATAACTATCTTAAAAATTTACATTCACGATTTACGTACGAAATGACTGTTGATAAGTTACCTATGAAGGATACTGCAATCGTCGGACAAGCTATAAATTATTATTTTTTGAATAAGTCACAATTGACTTACGTTAAGATTGATGCAGGTACTCAAATACGAATGACAATTTATCTTACGAAAGGATCCGTATTTACAGAGAGAATAAATGATTTGATTGTGCAAATGTTTGAAAGTGGATTGTTGATCAAATGGGTGCCGATACCTATTGCCATTCAAAATCAAGTCGCAAGTGATTTTCAAAATATTGAACTTGAGCATTTGGCATTAATGTTTTGCATTTATGTGATTGGAAATTTACTGGCTTGTATTGCGTTTGTGTTTGAATTATGTGTGTGTTGAAGGTAGTAAATAATTAGATTAGATCAAAAACTAGTTGATATCTAAAATTTAGAATGCACACCTTTGTAGAAGAATTTATGTTAGCACAGTACTTTTCAAATATGTAATTTGTTAGTTTGTTTATATATATATATATATATATATATTTATTTATTAATAAATCACGAAATGTGAAGTAAATGATTAATTGCGTGGTATGTTAATTTTGTATATTAGTTTAATAAGTACTGGAAATTCATTGATTACGTTTACAAGTCTATACACAACAAAATAAAAAGTATTTAAAGCAGTGAGTTTAATTGTTTTATCCTTAAATGATGTATCGGCAATTAACGAGGTAAGAAATGGTAGTGCTCACCATACTGTGACTTTTTGAACATGAAGAGGTGATTCATGAAGTGAGGGTTCTTTCTAGCAGACTATTTGATTTTTTTATTAACAAAACAGGAATGTTGGAAGTGCGCCTCATCGCGCATACTCAAGTTGTTGAGTTGATTGTCATTTTCCTCAAGTCTGCCAAGCATAACCTCACAAAATCGGACACGTTGTTAATAATCACCCTAATTAAGAGATTATTGAAGCTACATTTTATAAAGGTAAAAATACAAGATCTCGATGGAGAATTCTTCTCGTCGATGTTTATTCTAAGGCGTATGGCATGACGGATGACTGATCGGCACGGACTTCTTAACATCGCTTGTCGAACAGCTTAGATATTGTCAGGTGTTTGAACGGTTTTCACACTACCCGTTTTATCAACGTCCATCCACTTTCCTCAAGGTTGTTTAATAGCGTTGTCTGACGGAACAGGTTGGTTGCGCGGTAGAAAGTCATGTCTTCTTTGCACTAAACTCTCACCATTTTCATAATACATTTTAACTATGCAGCCTCGTTTAATTTAAAACGCATAACTTAACCGATCATTTAATGAAATTTGTCTCTCTGCGTTATTTATAACTTAATGTAGACAACAAACTTTAGGCATCCTGAGCCAGATAAGTTTAAAAGTATGTTAGAGTTCCCAACAAATGTCCCCACAAAAGGATGCCATATCGTATTCGAGATTCTATGTTACCTTTACAACATCAAATAAAATGACTTTCGAAAGTTGTTGTTTTTTCTCTAGCTCTAGTAACTTATAATCGTTAGAAAACCCAATATAAGTATTATAAATACCAGCAATAAATAGTTCTCTATTATTTACGGCATGCACATCTACATCTTGTCCATATCGGAAAACTATGACAGATGTCTTAGATACAAACAGAGTTAGATTAACTAAGTTTAAAGCTGGGGACAGATTCCATGCCATACATTTTTTTAATGTACTAACTGACCATATAAAAAATCTACCACACGCAAAGTAGTATAAAGTCAATTAATTTATTAACGACCTAGTTATCTAGCTGAGTGAATTCTCATTTATTGTAATTATTAAAAATCATTAATATGATTATATGATGTAACAGATTTGTATTAATATTTCACTTGTGTGAAACAATAAAGAATCGTAATTTTAATTTTAAATTTTCGTCTATATATATATAGAAGGTATCTATTTTGTGTGATTATCAACTATAAGTCTTCATTATAGTTGGATGGATTGAAGAATCCTAGTAGAAAAAAATGCTAGGTGAGCGAAAAGGCTTCATCAGTATGAAATAAGGGTTGAACATCCGATGCGGATGCTTTAGTAGAGCTAGTTGATTTAGAGAAAATAAAAGATTCAAAGAATACCGATTAGTGCTATTTAAGAAACCATTGGTATCCGAATTGACAAATAAGTGAGGGTATTTTTTTTAGAAACGTGATACCGCGAACGACGAATTGTGGAATTACGGCAGTACTTCACCGGTTGCCCCTTATTGTCCTCCTCTCGCCTCTCGACCTTCAATCTTTTTATTAATTCAAAAATAACAGTTTTGGTTTACATTGCAATTGGCATAATCAATGGACAATTAATCAAATTACATGAAATACATTTAAATAATGAAATCTAGCAGCAAAGTCAATAAAACTTTTTCCCTAGGATGGCGAAGATTTCACCGAAGTTTTTTTGAGAGATTTAGCTTATCCAAGACAATCTGGACACAATCGGTAAGATAACTGCAGTTATTCTAGTAAACGAATACAACCAACTGTTATACAAATACTTAAAATTAGTAATACTTGATAATACCCTCACGTAGTCACAGGTTTGTAGAAAAGTAACAAAAAGTATTCTCGAACCGTATACTATATCAGTATCAGTAGTAAATGCTATTATGGAGTTTTGACAAGGAATGGTCTCGACAATGCAAAACAATATTTCACTAAGTAGAGCACTATCTTACTCATCTTTTCTTTTATGTCTTCCCACTAATTTCTAAACCATTCTTTCATACTCCTCCACCAAATGCCTTTCAACTATACAAATTTATCTTTCCCTTCTTTTCTCTAACGTACATCAAGCTCTTAGCAAAGTAATAATTTTCAATATACACCTTGGTTATCTCCCACCTGTAAAACATATTAGTATATTCACTATTTTTAAAACATTCAGGCTTTTGAAATCACGAAAACCTCCAAATTTTCATACATTTTCTTTCGCTCATTTTTTCTTTCCCATTTTTCATACCTTATTCTCCCTTTATCTAATCTACACACATTCATCTAATAACTCTCCACTATCTTCATTGCTTCCCTCTCCAAACTTGATTCTTTTCTTTATTACATTAATCAAATATTTTTTTATATAATAATATAATTGATATACTACATATTTTACTTAACATATTTGTTCTTCAACATCAATCACAACGTAAGCATTTTCAACATGGTGTTATTAACACTTCCTTAAAAAAACTCACGCATTCATAAAATAAAGGGTTTACTTGTAATGATTAAAGTTTAAATATAATTTATATTTATGTCGTACTTAAAATTACATTACGGCTCTACATGAAATTTTAATAATACACATTAAGAATAACGACTTTTACTCGAAGCGATTTGTATTTCGGTTATTATACGAAGTGCTTATTATAAAAATTACACAGTGTATTCTAGTGATATCTTATATCATATAAGCATCATTATAAAATGTTTAAATCATATATTAAAAACTTAACAATAGCAATAACTATAATTTTCACAAGTTCGGAAAATGTTGAGCAAAACTTTAAAACATGTGTAAATAATTTAGTGATGCAATTTAATATCAAACATCTAGCGTATTTATTTCATAATAATATAGTGGAAGAAGAAATATATTTTTCAATTAATTACACAATAACAATTTATTTGGTAAATGAAGGTGAAGAGGCGCCAAAAATTAAAAATAAACCAGACGCTTATGTATATAATTTATCCCACAACATAACACTTCTAACGAATTTTATAAATATGTTAAAAACTACAGGTTATATAAAATATAACGTTATGATACTTATTAAACTACCTCCAATAGGTTTGACATCGATTAAAAACATATTTAAAATATTTTTCAAACATAAATTACTCAATGTTATATTATTTGCTGGAATAACAGAAATATATAGTTATAATCCTATTGAAAATCATTGCCTCGAAATCGTACCAATTAAAATAGAAAATTGTAAAAGAATAAACAAACTAAATGAAATTATTAACTTCAACAATTGTAAAATATCATTTTGTACTATTCCTATTCCACCGTACATCTATCCAGAACCTTATGAGACCAACAAAGGATTTACAATAATCATCTGGCGTGAAATTATAAACAGGATGAAATTAAATCCCGTTGTTGTTAAGCATAACTATACAGCATTTTATACCATATTACCGAATGGAACGAATCTTCTCATGAGGGATAAATTGGATAATGGATCCTATACAGGATTATACGGACTTGTACAAAGTGGAATGGTTGATGTTCTACTAGGACCTGTTCAAGTATCTAAAGCAGCCTATGATTTCGACTTCACAAACCCGTATGCGATTTTTGAAACGTTGATTTTTGTAGCACTTGCCGAACCTGTTAACATCTGGGAAAATATCGTTCTTATTTTTAAATATAAGGTGTGGTTAGCGATATTAATTTCCTTACCAGTATCAGCAATTGTTTGGCACATCCTTATTAATGCAGAAAAATCAACAAAATTTTCTGATAGTGTATTTTATGTATATAGTTTTTATGTATTATCCTTAAACAATCAACCCAAAAAAATATATACGCGGATATTTTTTATATCCTTAACAGTGTCCACATTTATTATTAATAGCGCCTACATAAGTTTACTAATTTCTTTTCTGTTTAAACCATCAATAACTAACCAAATTTCTACTGCGGAACAATTGGCAAATACTAACGTTTTGGTTATTGGTAGACCGGAGAACGAAATAGGTATCTCAGGCAGCGATAATATATATTTGCAAAAAATTAAATCCAGATTCATACATGAAGCAGATTTAGGAAAGCTGCCTACGAAACATAATGCTACTATTGGGCAAACAGTTGATTTTTATTTTCGAAACAAATCGGAACTGTCGTATTTTAAAATTGAAATAGGATACTATACACGCATTATAATGTATCTTACGAAAGGATCACCATTTACAGGCAGAATAAATAGTTTGATCATGCAAATGCGCGAAACCGGATTGTTAAATAAATGGGTACCAAGTGGTAACAACTTGAAGCAAACATCAAGTCAGGGGTTTCGAAAGGTGGGAATTGCACACCTACAATTAATTTTCGCCGTTTACGTTGTTGGGAATTTTTTTGCATGTATTGTGTTTGTATATGAAATTTTAATAACATATTATGGTATATAATAAAGTACCAATATGCTTAAAACATATTTAAACAAAATAAATTAAAGTTTTTTTTAACAAAAAAATATTTTAAATTTGTATTATTATTAAAAAAATCTCCCTGCGGATCTATACAAAATTTATATACAGTGCAATTTGGAAAAAAAAAGTTGATCGTCATTTGTCAAAAACAGGATACAAGAAAAAATATATGTTCAGTTCATATTAAAATCCTTTAAAAATGATTTAATTTGATGTTTTATTTATTAAAATCGGATAAAAAATAAGCAAGATACAGCACCAAAGGTTTTTCGTCAGTCACCCTGTATAATAAATATAATATACATGCATAGTTTATATAGAATATATAATATACCAAATTTGTTAAATGGCTATCGACCATAAGTCTATCCCCTGTTATTTTAAATTGTTTTAATTCAGTCCTTGTCATTTCTTGAGAGGCCATCATTGCTAACAGTCTTTGTGAAGTTCCTGTCTTAAATTCGCAATTGAAGCGTCGTTGAGATTATGAAATGGTGAAATGAATTAATGTATTGTTAAAAAAGGGAATTAACGTTTATGGATAATGTTTTTGTTTCTGGGAATGCACAGTGCATTGAGGATTTGTAAGTAGTTAGAATTTTGGGCGAATCTTTTGGCAAGAGAGAATAATCTTTCTCGAATTGGGATCACCTTTGTAGAATCATTCGGCAATGAAATTGGAGATACCGGATTTTGGTTAGCACCCTAAGGGCTGATCATTTTGCGACTTAAAAGTTACGTAATGTTACTGGGTGAGAGTTGTAGAAGAGGACGGCTGAATAGTCAAACAAAGGACGGAATATCATTTTATAAATATAAGTGCTGGTTTGTAGATTTATAACTTGTTTTTTGTAGGTTAGGCCTCTGAAATATGCCGCCCTTTGCTTAACCTTTGTTTTAAGGATTTTTGAAGGTTAATTTAGTATAGAATACTATACGGGGATATATACTTGGTCGATTTATGGAAGAAGTAGTTGGCATTTATTAGGGTCGATGGAAGTGCGCCATTTTGAAAACCACGTCTCACCAGGAGATTGTAAAAAATGGGAGAAAACCTCAGTTCCCCCTCTAAGGTCTACCCCAAGGCTCTCCCATGAGGTAGACCTTAGAGGGGAAACTGAGGTGCTTGATCTGAAGGGAGCGGTTGTACAGTTTCCTAACTGTCTAGGATATATAATAGATGAGTTGGGAGTTTAAGGGTACTACTTTTAAACAGCAGACCTCGGTACCAGACGGAATCGAATGCTTTTTTGACGTTTTTTTACTTCCTTCGAGACCTGTTGTTTGGCAGTTAGAAGAGAGAATAGCTAGTGGGAGAGTTGTGAATTTGTTTTGAAGTAAGCCAAGCTGATATTGTGGGATGAAACTAGAAATATAGGACATTACATTGCGTTTGATGAGAGCTTTAAACAGTTTTCCAAGTACGAGTTTCCAATAACCCTGTGGCCCGTAACTGCTAGGAAGGAGAGGATCGGTATTAGGTTTGGGCATACAGGTAATTATTCCTTTTTTCCATTTGGGTAGTGTTTTTTGAGTATAATGTTTGTGATTAAATTTTAAATTATATAGGAATGGACATCAGGTTATATGCTTGCATACTATCTAAGTTACAGCAAACTATCATTTTCTAGAATACCATCTTAACTAACATTTCATTTTAACAACCGTATTAATTTTGCACATCAAATCTTATTTGCATACGTTAAGTTTCCACTTTCAGACAACAAAATTATTGTCCTGCTATCTGATTAAGCTCTAATAATTTAATACAAATATGTTTAATAGCAGAGTAACATTCTTACGTTATCTCTCATCCACTTGAGTTTTAACTTATTGTTTCATTAATCCTAGTTTAAAATGCAGTGGAGGTAATAAGTTTTTTTGTGTATTGATGTCTACTTCGACTGACCCACTCACACAAAAAACATGGGTACTTCGTATACCCTGACTACTGTCCTAGTAGAAGTTCCATAATTTTCAAATCCCCACAAAATTTAAAATTATGATCATTGTATTTGAATTTTTCAAGCAGTACAGAGTTTAGTTATTTGCACAGAATGTTCAAGCGGTACCGATGAAACAACATTCCCATTGTGCAAGAGAACACTAGAAATATCGGTGCAATAAAGTAGACAACCACTTGCTTCAAAATAGCCTGAATACTCAGACTAGCATTTCCTAAAATACGAGATTTTAACGTCTTTTGCCAGTATATTATTACTTTAAAGTGTTGATGCCAAAATTTCGGAAAGATCCTTTGGAAGTCCAGAAGAAAAAGGGAGACAAAATTTAAAGATTGAGAAAATCTCTGTTTGTCTTTGTTTTTTTTTTTATTGTCTCCCTTTAATGCTTCGCACGATCATCATCATTGTAATTATTGCTCTTCGCATCTCTTAAGCTGGCTTTCTTTACTGTTATACAAATGCGACCTTCTACTTTTATAGATTTAACTAAATGTGGCCAATTTTTCCATAATTATACATGTTAAAACGCCGTTTTAATTATTTGCCACTCATTTTGTCCAATTTATATAGTAATTTTAATATTTTGTTTTGTTGAGTTTGCAATTTATGTAAATTCTTGTTAGTTGCGTGGCCTCAAATATTGATTAGGTAATTATTTTGTGTTGTAAAATATCCATGGTAAAGTTGTTTTCGTATTATTGTAGTTATGTAGTGTTGTATTTGCCTTATAGCTTCTATTAATAATATGTAATATGTCAGTTTAACATCAGAATAAAAATAGAATGAGCGAAATTCAATCGCTAAATAATGCTTTTGGAAGTTAAAGGAAGCCAAAATAGCAATAACAATCTGCAAGAATCATGAACTGTAGATCTTGGGCTGGAGTGGAAGAACATTCTGTCGAGATCTCTTACATCAGGATTATAAGTACACATTTATATTTATTGTAAGAGAAACAAAATATTAAATACAACTATTGTTCTAGAGTTTCTCTTATTTAATAGGTCTATTTGTTTATCACACTTTACATTGTTTTGTATTCTTAGTCCTAGGTAATCTACTTCTGTCACTTATTTTATTTTTGTTGCTCTGATTTCAACGTTTATGTTTGTTTGTTCTTGCGTAATGTTAAAGATAAATTTTCTGTTCGTTTCATTAATTGTTAACAGGTTATTGTACTATAAGCTAGTCATTATCAAACACTTTTTGTTTGATAATGACTAGCTTATAGTCGAAACTATAATCACTGTAATTTTTAAAAATAAATTGGTAAAACAAAGTTATTGTGTCTCAATTACAAGTTTTGTTTTGTTTCATTATTGAGTTATTTATTTTGTCAAATATGCTTTGTTATCTTTCAATTTAGTCAATATTTTGTTAATTTTTTCATACGTTGTTTTTTTGAATGTTATATTTCGAATCTGTTTATTTGTAACTGTGGTTACAGGTGTCATTTATTTGTTTTTCTGTTAATTTTTTTCTATATTTGTAAAGTAGAAGTTTCTTAGCTATATCTGAGCTATTGATTTTGTAGGTTCCATTTTTTCTGCGTACTTCTTTTATGTGCTTATCGGCATTTTGTTTTGTTCAATTGTTTATTCTTTTCCATAGTTTAAGGTTATTTGTATTTGTTTGTACTTTGTTCTTATCATATTGTGTTTTGAAATTTTGTATTGTTGCTGTTGTTTTTTGTATATGATGTACTCTTCTTTTATTATTTCATTGCTGGATTTTTTTAGATGCTATTTTGTACTTTGTTACTTTGTTACTTTGATTATCATTTCATTAATCCATGGACATTTAGTGTTTCTCTAAATTTGGTTTACCTTTTGATTATTTTCTATTATGTTTTGAAGTGTTTTTGAAGGATCTTCAAAATAATTTGTTTTATTTATATCAATGTTATTTAAATAAACAATTTAAATCAAAACAAGAAAACGCCGAATAAGACATTAAACAAAATTTTATTATTTTATTTTTAACGCCACACAATTATAATTGATTGTTAAGCAGCAAGAAAAAACATCAGCCTACAGGTATATACTAACCCACTATTTAAAAAATGGTTTTGATTTAAATTTCTACAGTAAAAGAGTTTGATTTTCTTTTCTGTAGAAAAGACATGATGACAAACATTATTTAATTTTTTGTGCATCAAACTTATTAACTACTTCTTCAATTTTAACCAAATCCATTTTCACATCCTTAAAACCTTAACATACTTTACAGATATATAAATAATAACACAAAAACTTTTTTAGGGAACACTTTCAACTTTATTTATCTTTTAGAATTGATACTTTTTAACTTCTATTTAATTCCTAACGTTTTAAAGTTTATATAACAATAGTTTTAATTCAATTACATTTTAAAATAAGGATTAAAAGTAAAAAAAAAAACAATAATAATCTCTATGCCAAAATATCAAATGTTGATAAATACTAAAGTAGAAACTTTCTTTAAAAATTGATTATTATGTATATTTTTGGTGTAAATTTATAGTAATAAATATTTTTCTCTCCCTTTCTATAGCACAAAATACTTAAATACATTTTTAAATATTTTGTAGTACATATTTAATATTCCAAGTTTCCAAAACCACGTAGAATAAGTGGCCATCCAGTACATTTTATAATCTAAATGCAGTACAATTTTAATAACAATTATAATTTTTATTCTCGATTTAATTTCGTAACTAATAATTCACAAACAAAAATTATAAAAGCAATACCCAATCCGGTTACATATATATACAAAGCGATTTCAATATGTTCCATCCGTATCTTAAGAAATTTCGTCTGAACCACAATCTTTTCGTTGTAAAAATCCTTAGCGACCCACTTCGACAGCAAACCCGTTTCGAACATGATGATTATTATTTTATCAATTAGTGGCGTTAGAAAAGACCCCCTTTGCAAGTAGAATGCCATCCTGGAGAAGTATTGCGTGTCCAATTTGTAAATATTTTTTGTTAGTTCCAAAACTGGCCGCATGGATTTGCTCTGTATGTACACTGATATCTCGTTATTTTCAAGTTCCTTATGATAAAAGTGTAGAAGGAGATAATCTCTGTTAGTAAAGTGTCGTGGTAGTATCTTCCTTATGTACGGATTATACGATGTTGATAACATAAATGCCGATTCTGGTGTGGACACTAAGGGTAGATTTGCATCAGCTAGTTCTTCCAAATTAGTAATTTGCTTCTCATTCGAAGGCTTGAAAAAGAATGATAATAATAAGCTATTAAAACAACTGCTTATAATAAAGCTGTAAATCAACAGGCTAAGAAATACTATCCGAATAGATGCTCTTATAGGTTGATTGGGAAACTGTAAAACCTGCATACTGATAAGAGTTATGGTGTCGATTATAAATGACGTCCTTTTCTCTAAATTTATAAATAAATGCCAAATTAAGGACAGTGATATTAATGATACCAATAAACACAACCATACTAAAGGTGTAAATATTAAAGTAATATTCTTCCAGGGTCTAACTTGCTTCGCTACTCCTACAAAAAATGAATTTTCGGTAAAGGTGAAAGGAAAGGTATAATCAAAATCATATGCAGCATGAGATATAATCGCAGGCCCTATAAAAACATCAACCGTTCTTTCTTGTAGGTGTGCAAAAAATCCCGTATAAGTTCCATTTCCTAATTTATCTCGCATACTAATAAGAGTTCCATTTTCCAATTTCGTCGAAAACGAGGTGTAGTTGTGATGTGAAACTTTTGGAATTGCCTGCATTACGTTCATCATTTCGCGCCATATTGTTATTATATAACCAGTATTATTTTCATATGGTTCTCTGCCTATATGAGGAGGTCCAGCTAACATATGGAATGATATGTTGCAACCCTTAAAGCGTAGTAATTCTCTTTCGTAAAACGTAATATTTTCAACACTCACTTTTCCGCAAGTGCCCAATTCCGTAATGACTAAATCTCTGCAATGCCCTTTTATTATTGGATAGTAGGTGTATACGGAAAATAACTTGGAAATTATAAGAAGTTTTAAGATTTTGTATTTCCAAAATACATTAAAAATGCTTGCAATTAGTTCTTCTGTTGAAGTAATTACAAAAAGTCCGTCTGGGTTTAGTATATTTAAATTTTGTAGATGTTCAATTAAACTGTTAAGTTTGAACAGATTATTTGATACGTTAATAATGTAAGCATCTGCTTTTCTATCATATAAAGGAAAGATGTAATTACCATACATATTCAAAACATCTAGTGTGCTGGTTTTAATAACTGGTAATTCGTCAGAAGGTTCATCAGTAGCGTATAATGCATAAGTTATATTTATTTTTGCCAATATATCTTCAATGCATGTATATGATGTACTTATTTTAATTAAATAAATAATTACACACGTTTTAAGAACACTAACAATATTCATATTGGTTTTAATGATTGATTGATATCAATAAAATGACGGGAATAACTTAACATACTCGACAATATTGTAGGCTAATATAATAGTCAATATATTCACATTCAATTTCCATTATAAGAAAAATTTAGCGAAACTTTTGTTTAAGTGAATTATTCTAATGTATATATTTACGTACAGTGTGCATGCCGGCAAGGTTTTATTATTATTATTGATGCAATGGTATGATTTTATCGTGTGTTTTAATTTTTTTTTACACGACAAACAATACAAAGGTAAAATTAATATTTTAATATAAATTAGCTATTTATTTCTATAATAAGGTTACAGCTTAATGACAATATATAAAAAATATTGCTGATTCGTATCATAGGGTTCTGCAAGAATATATGGTGTTATAGGAAGCATACAGAATGATAATTTGCAATTATTGAAGGTCGATAATTCTTTTTGTTTGTGTGGATTTAAAGCAAGCATTAAATGGGAGCAGTTGTCTAGTTTTATTGGTATAATGGTGGTGCAATGATTTTCAATGGGATTATAAGTGTAAAGATAAATAAAGTGCAAAAAAAATAAGATAACGTTTAGTATTTTGAACTCCCAACAAATTTGGAATATTGTTTTGATCGAGGAGGAAAGTTCTTGAGGCACGATTATGATGTATATAAGATTATATTTAATGTAACCTGAGAATTGTAATTTATTCATAAAATCATTAAACTTCGTGCCATTTCGAGATAAATGAAACATATAAGCATCTGGTATTTCTTTAATTTTAAATGATTCACTTAAATTAATAATGGAAGACGTGTAATTATCTAGAAAATGTATTTTATTTTGTTGGTCAAACAAATACGCGATGTGTTTAACGTTATTTTCTTGCAAAAAATAATCCAAGCATTCTTCAAACTGTTGCCCGAAACTAAAAGCTGCATTTAAGTAAAGTATAGTTTTAAGAACTAACCACATAACAATATTCATAAGGGTCGTTATTTAAGGGAGGTGTTACGTTATTGTTTTTTAAAGTAGGAATAATAAATCTAGTAAACGTTAATATGTTGTATAATACATGGTAATCATTTAAGACAAATTATAAAGTAATTTTGTGTTCAAATTACCTTCAAACTTATATCGTTACGAATATAGATTTTGTATTAAGTATAATCGCAAAATATTTTATTAGTATTTTTATTTTCGATGTCTATAATCTAATTGCAAACGTTGTAACCTTATAATAATTTTTTAAGAGTTGCTAAATTTGTTAATTTTCTGTCATATATGATTTTATTTTTTATGCTTTTTACTAATATATTTGTCATTGGTGAAATTGTTCAATTTTTATAAATACATTTCCTTTATTTTTTTTTAAGAAAAGTTGAATACAACGAAGTCTATCTCTTCGGAAATATACTTTAATTATTCCTAACCTGAACTGCATTAATTACTTACAGACTAATATTACAAAAAGCGAGCATAATTTTGTGGCAGCACCGAGAGACCATGAGAAGGTCTTGAGAAGGTCATGATGGCTTATACTCAGGATCCACCTTCGGCTTTACACTGGTGTTGTTTGATCTGCTCTAACATATGCGGAAGTTGTATGGTGACCTAGATTTCAACTTCACAAAATTTAACGTCTAGCTACTATCATGATGGTAGCCACTAAGACACTAATACTGCCCTCTTAGAATTATACGTAATTGAGGTACTAAATTGAATTAGACCAAGTAATTGTGGGATGAACGATTTAAAAGAATGCTTTTCTAGAAAGATGATAGGATCGTTACTTATGCCTACCTTCTTAGAAAAAACTGATTCTATCAGACCCTTGTGGAACAGCTTGTTTAACTGTGACAGTTCTAGAAATTTTGAAACCGTTTTCTATTTACTAGGCTGACAAGAAAAAACAATTTATAATACATTTTTACTTTTCCTCAATGAAAAAAGTTAAAAAAGATATAAAAAAATATTCAACAAAATATTCTAAAAAAATAAATCAAATACTTGAAAATAAACGATTTGAATTTCAATTTACCCAGAACAGTTGAAATTCTAGCCACAAAAATGTCAGTTAAATACTAAACAAATATTTTTTTACATTTTTCTTTGCTTAAACCAGTTGATAAACCAACTTTCTGCAAAATATTTAAAATATATATATATAATTTAAGTTACTAGATTTATATTTTGGTAATTTTTATTAATTTTGTACAAAAGAGGAGACTCGTCAAATAAATTAATAAATAAATAAATAAATAAATAAATAAATAAATAAATAAATAAATAAACAAATACATAAATAAATAGATAACTAAACAATTGACAACTTGAAATTAAACTTTGAACAATTACAGTTATATTAAACAAGTAGTAAATAACTATTTTTAATAAAAAAAACAATTAATAAATAACTTTTGTTAAAATAACTTATTATTATTTTATTATTATTTTATCAAAAATTTTAAACCAAAACTAATTTTCTAAAATATGTTTATTGTTTTGACTTTATTAAAATATAATTGAAAATTTCCTAAAATAGTCAATAAGTTCAAATTTAATTTGAAATAATTAAATTAATATTTAAAAAATCGATATTTTATACATTTTTCATAAAAGAATTGGAAATTGGACAATTTGTTAAACCAGTTATTTTATTCATCACAAAATCAGATGGAAATTAAAGAAAATAATATTTTGAAATCGTTAATATAAAACTCCTATATAAATATAGCAAAAATGTATTCTAAGAAATAAAAAAACAGTTTGAAAGAAAAGGTGAAACAGATAATTGACCTAAATTATTTTTTTAAAAACTTGTTCAACAATACATTTTGAAAATGTTTTTTCTAATTATTAGTGAATTTTCTACAACGTAAACGACTTATATATTTTTATTGTTTTCTATTTATTGAGTTGTCGAGAAGAAAAAGCAATTTATAGTATATTTTTACTTTGCCTTTAAGGAAATATGAAATAAAAGGATTAAAAATTCTCTCTGACTTTCTAATAGTAAATTAATTGGATGAGCTACATGAAGACAAACTTGATTATAAAATAAAGTACTAAAAACCTTCCTTCACACAGTTTATTTGAAATACCAAATGTCCAAAATGTGGTATTTCAAATAAAGCATGAAGATAGGTTTTTATTACTTTATTTTATAATGACTTTCTAAAATAGTTTAAAATAAACAGTTAAAAGACTTGATTTTCTAATGACAATTGAAAATCTGATTTAAAAAATTAGGTGAATATTAAAAGTACATTTATAATTTTATTTTAAATTAGTTGACTTTTACTATAAAACTTGAAAATTTCATATAAAGAAAAACTATTGGAAATTTTCATTTTCCAATTGAAAACTAACTTTTTGGAAAATGTAAAAAAGGAAGTTAATTTTTTGAAAAAATAATTGTTATTTATTTAAAAAAACTTCTGCTTAAACAATTATTCCATTTTATCAACATATTTTTTACCAGAATAACAATTAAAAAAAAATTGGAAATATGAAAATATGCCAAAAAAATAAATTGCAAGAAAATGGTCAAAAACTGAGAAAAAATTTTTAAATCAGTTTTTTGTATTTTTTTTTTGTGTGCAAAACATTCTAAAACATTTGTGATAATTAATTTAAAGTTGATTTTTAATTTGTCAAAAAGAATTGTCTTTCTGGTCAAAATCAGATGACAACTTTAATAATTAAAATTGTAAAACCTAGGAAATAAAATGATGAGAAGCACGGAAATTATTTTAAA
Source organism: Ontholestes murinus (assembly GCA_963969525.1). NCBI lineage: Eukaryota > Metazoa > Arthropoda > Insecta > Coleoptera > Staphylinidae > Ontholestes > Ontholestes murinus. Next base: position 12,007 of record CAXAKX010000405.1, on the reverse strand, counting down.
AACAACTTACTTTTTAGTTGTTTGAAAAATGATTTCTTCTCATCATTTTATTTCTTAATTCTAAAAGTATAAACTACAATAGAAATTTTAAGAGTGAAAAACTTTACAAAAAGTGTTGTTAAGGAAAAAAAAAAAATCTTGTTTAAATCAATCAATTAACATATGATGAATTGGCAATTGATATATTGACAGATAAATTTTATATTTTTATATATAGGCAGTTGATAGAATTACAGTTTGCAGATCCACATATGAAGGATTGGCAGTTACAATCTTAAAAATTAACAGTTAGTAGAATAACAGATGTACAGTTGATTGACTGACAGTTGAAATATTTACTATTTACAGATTGACAATTAAAATATTAAAAATTAACAAACTGACAGACGATATAATATTTATTCATAGATCAACAAGTTGTCAGGTGACGGATCAACAGTTAAAAGCATAACAATGGACAGATTTACAGATAAAAGATTGAGAGTTGTCAGATCAACAGATTGACAGTTGTAAATGTTTATTTGTAGACAGTTGATTGATTGACAATTCGCAAATTAAAAGATGATAGATTAACATATTGCCAGTTAAAAGAATGATGATTGAAAGTTAATATATTACAGATTGACGGTTACGAGATTATTAATTGATAATTGGCAGAATTTAGGTTGACAGTTGATACATTGACAGATTAGCTGTAGATAGATCAACAGTTGATAGCTTGACAGTTTATCTATTATCAATTGACAGATTGGCAGATGATAGATTGTCAGTTGATGCATTAACAGGTTTAGAGCTGATAGTTTGACATTTAAAAACATAATAATTGACAGATTAGCAGTTGACATATTAACGGATTGGCAGTTGACAGATCTACAGTTTATAGATTGACAGTTTATCTGTTGATTAATTGACAGATTGCCAGATAATAGATTGTCAGTTGATGGATTAACAGGTTGATAGTTGATACATCTAGAGTTAATAGCTTGACAGTTAAAAAAATGACAAGTGACAGATTAGCAGATGACAGATTACTAATTGATAGATTAACGGATTGACAGTTGACAGATCGACAGTTTATAGATTGGCAATTAAAAGATTGACAATTAGATGACAGATTGACAGTTGACAGGTTAACAGGTTGACTATTAATAGGTGGAGAGTTGTGCGATTGACAATTGACGGATTTACAGAAAGCAGATTAACAATTGACAGATTGACAATAGACAGATTGGCAGATTCCTGGTTGACAATTGACAGGTTAGCAAATGAAATATTTATAATTAACAAATCGACAGTTACAAGATTAAAAATTGATAGTTTGCAGGTGATAGATTGACAGTTAAAATATTGACCAATCGACATTCTGAAGAATGAAGTCCGCCTGCGATTCCTGTGCTCAAAATTTATTGTATTTTTTATGTATGTATCTATTAATGTATTTTGTTACCAGGCAATCCAAAGAATCATAATAAATAAATATTAAATAAATAAATTGACAGTTATAATAACGACAATTTGCAGATTCTCAGATGCTAGATTAAGAGTTGACAGATTGACATTTAATATCTTGACAGGTAAAATAATGACAATTGACAGATTGTGAAAGCAAGTGAAATATTTACAATTTACAAATTGACAGTTGATGGGATGAGAGTTACAAGATTAAAAACTTACAGTTTGCATATTAACAGAATTAGAGTTTATGGATAGGCAGTTAAAAGATTTAAAATTACGACAAATCGATATTTAATACATTGGTAGTATTAAGAATGACAATTAACAGACTCACAAATGCTAGATTTAGAGTTGAAAGATTGACATTTTATAACTTGACAGATAAAATATTGACAATTGACCGATTATCAGATTGGCAGTCTATTTGTGGACGATTGATGGGTTGGCAGTTATAAGATTGACAATTGGCAAATTGACAGATGACAGATTGTCAGTTGATAGGATAACAAATTGATTGTTGATAGATTGACAGATGTACGATTGACAATTGACAAATTTGCAGATGACAGATGGACAGAAAACAGTTTGACAGATTCAAGGTTGTCAATTAACTGGAGCAGATGAAATATTGACAATTAACAAATTGAGAGTTGATGGATTGACAGTTACAAGATTAAAAATTTACACTTAGCAAATTAAAAGATTTAGAGTTTATAGATAGACAGTTAAAATTACAAATTCGCAGAGGATGGATTAACAGTTAAAATATTGACAATTGACAAATTGGAAGACGATAGAATATCAGTTAATAGATTAAGAAGTTGTTAGTTGATAAATCGACATTTAATATATTGACAGTTATAAGATACCTAATTCACAGATACTAGATTGAGAGTTGACAGATTGAAATTTGATAACTTGACAGGTACAATATTGACATTTGACAGATTTGCAGATGACGGATTAACACATTGGCAGTTAACAAATGTGTATTTGTGGACAGTTTATTGGTTGACAGTTATACGATTGGCAATTGGGAAATTGAGAGATAACAGATTGACAGTTAATAGGATAAGAAATTGATTGTTGATAGATTGTCACTTGTACAATTAGCAATTGACAAATTTGCAAATGACAGATACAAAGTTAGTTGTCAATTGAAAGGTTAGCAGATGAAATATTTACAATTAACAAATCGACAGTTGATGGATTGAGATTTACAAGATTAAAAATTGATTGACAGTTGACAAATTAAAAGAATTAGAGTTGATAGATATACAGTTAAAAGATTTATAATTACAGATTAGCAGACGATAGATTGACTTCTAAAACTAAATATACAAATATTCACAAGGTAAGCAAAATATTGACTTGGACTGAAGCAGGTTTCTACAATGCTGAATTAAATGAGGCTGTAAAAGTACAGCCGGAGAAAAACTCCACAACCACCCAAGTAGAATACGTTAGTATCCAAAAGATAATGAAGTGAAATGCATATTATTTTCAGAAATCCAACAGTATTTTATTGTACGAATTACATCATTAATTACCGAAATGTCTAAAATTCTTTTGAATGCATAATTATTAAAAAATAAATTTTATACTGCTGAAGCTTCCTTATATAATAATTTTATATACTTAAAATAATAAAAATTTACTGTATTTTATCCTACGTTGAACTAGAGTAATGATTTACACACTAAGATGCAAAAGAGAAGCATATTTTTCTGGCAATATGAAAGATCTACTCTTATGTGAAGGTCATAGGGCTTACACTTAGGATCATCCTGTGGATCTACACATATGTATGGTTACCTAAATTTTAATTTTAAATCGCAACAAGCAAGCTTCCACATATTCAACATATGTATGGGAATTACTGAATCCATGCGCACCTCCTCAATGATAGACATGGAGACACTACTGTCTCTTCTTTTCTTGGTGTTCTAAGACGGACTTGAAACGCGACTGGAAAAACGGATTTGAAACAATACTTATATAGATGTTATGTACATGGTACTCTTATCTGTCTTTTTAAAAGACACTAAATTTACAAGATCCTGCAACTATTAAAACGATTATATAATTATCCACATATGAAGTAAGAAATAGGACAGGGACAGAAGAAGACTTTGATTCAATTTTAGTATTTTTAGTAGATAGGAATATGCTTCCTACTGTAGATTGGTCAGTGTTCACAGATATTGAGTCTGAGAATTACATCTTAGGCAACATACTGAGACTTTCAAGTATTTTTTTTTATTGGCTCAATGCTGTTGGAGTGGTATTTGAACAGGACTCGGTGGAACCTGGCTGTTAGGGTTGAATCGGTAGCTCCCTCACAGTGCGTTCTCCGTGTATTTCTTTTCAATTTCATCAACTCATTATATTCCAACAGTGCCTATCTAAAATCTGGCCACTGTTTTCTTTGCACTGTTGAAAAAGTTCCTGGCTTGCATCTTGAGGAGACCTAAATCCTTGTTCCACGAGGGCATGTCTCTGAAGGAAGATTTCTTCTTTAACGGACAACTGGATTCATTCGACTTTAGGATGTTATTTCTGAACAAAGCCGTTGGTGTTACTTGCTTTACTGTAGTCTGTATGTTGAGGTAGAGATCTTTGGTTCTCATACTTGAACACTCTCCAGTCTATGTTCCATGGATTTCTACACTCTATCCGTCTTCCTTTGTGGCCTCTATATTGAACCAAATTTGCTAATGGTCCAACAAAAAGGGTTTTTCCACAACATCAAAATTTTGAATTGTGCTTGCATAAGTTTTTGGGGTAGGTGATCAGACATGTGTGTCTCAAATATACAGGTATTATAGTCACCATGTATGTTGGTTACAATATTATCAATCAAAGACGATTTTATTTCAGATATACGTGTTGGGCTTTTTATTTTAATACAAGCATTAGACGTTGATAATATATTCTAAAATTCATTTCATTCATGTGTTAATGTTAAAATCACCCATTTTAAAATAACTCGATTTTTCAGTTGTAAGAATATTTAAAAGTACATCTTTTATAATTGCTTTGTAATTGCTCTTTGCGCATTGCGCGTAAATTGCAGCACTGCCATATGAGGTTTCGCGGCAAGAGTGGGGTGGCCTGCAGAAGTACGAAGCGAGTTTATAAGTCTGCCAGTGTTCCGTAATACCTAAAATAATATATTCAGAGTGAATTTCAGATGTCTTCAATTTTAAGTGTATTAATATAAACAAATCTTATATTAGCATAAATTATGGATTGATAATTATTTAAGCCTTGCGAAATTCATTTGATTTTTATTTTTGACTTATTAAATTATATTCGGTTTCATATATTTTTGAAAAAAATTTGTTACTCTTGCTCTATGAGGACAATGGTATGGGTCTCGTAACATTTCTAGAAAACACTTTCTGTCTGATTGCATTCGCATATATAAGCTCTATTAATAATATCTAAATTGTTAGAAATAATGAATTCAAGAAGTTCCTTACCTCTATTATTGGTGTACATGCTGCCTCAAACCATGTTGTGGGCATTGGTATCAGAGTCCAGAAGTAGGTGTATATTGCCTCTTATGTATCACTCCATGCGTCTACTTACCTCCCCTGGTGGTAGTTTGCTTTCTTCTCCTGAAAATTAATCACATGAACTTCTGCTAGGGTTACTTCTAGGTCCCCTGTGGTGAATTCTGGAATGAATGTATAATTATTAGCTTTCCTGGGCATTACAACTATCCTTGGAGAAATGCAGTGCGTTTTGTACATTAGACTACAATTGTCTTGAAATAAGCTTCTTAGCTAGATCTTATTGATGCAAGCCTAGTGCAGGAATCCTTTGTCAAATTTGCCTTTTTTGAATTTCCAATAAAAATGCACTTTAGAGAGATGGAGATTCAATTGAATAAAACGTATATATTAATGTGGTCAATATCCTACTAGCTGCAGTTTCTAAACTTTGTATTTCGGGAATTCTTGTCTTTAGGGTTTCCCTTTTATCCATCCCGGTCGATCGAGTAAGGCATTTTGTGTCCCTTGTCGTCGTTGATGACGGAGGATCCTTTATCCTTTTTTTCTTGGGTGGGTAAACTTGGATGAGGCTCTTTTGGTAGCCACGTCGCTTTACTCCCTCCTACTCTTGGATTTCAATTAAACTAGGCCAAATAGATTTTATTACCCAGCTTTAACACCCTGACAGCGAACTGTGATTCTACCGAAAGCGTGACTTCCAACTTAGGTCCCTTCGGATTTCTCCTTAGTACTCTCTAGTTGGAGGTCTTCGGGTTTTCCTGGGCACCAATCAGTGAGATTATCTCCTTATTGGTGTATTCCTTGCTATAGGCCACTACTTATTCTTTATACCGAAAATATTTATTAATATCTTCATTGCTATTTTTTTCCGATTTTTAAAAATACATTCCTTTTGCTATTTCAGTGAATAAATTGAATACAACGAATACTTTAGCTAAATTGCATTAATCACTTACAGACTAAGATTATAAAAAGCGAGCATACCTTAATGGCAGCATCAAAAGGCCATGGGAAACTCATAGTGGCTTACCTGCACTAACATATACAGGAGTTGTATGGTAGCCTAGAGTTAAACTAAAAACTAAATGAGCAAGCTTCAGCACATTTAACGTTTAGCTCTTGTGAGAGTCACTGAAGCCATGCAGTATCCTAACGGTGGTAGACACTACTTTTTCTACTTCTCTTTAAATTATAAGTATGTGAGATAGTAAATCGGATTGGTTAAAGTAAAGTAGGAGGTATTTAGGGGAAGTTTTTTTTAGAAAGATGTCAGGACCATTCATCTCTTTCCTACCTCTTCAAAAAACACTAACGTCCTACCAGATCGCATAGCTCCTATATCTAAATTTACAAATGTTTACAAGGTAATTAAAATACAGAACTGGAAGAGAAGCAGGCTTCAACAATGAAGAAAATAAATTAGGTAATAAAAGTACAGCTGGAGAATCACTCTACAACTACTGAAGCCGAATTTGTTAGTATCCAAGTATAATAAGATGAAAAGGACAAATTTCCTTAAATCTACTAGAACATTCTTCTATTGAACCAATAATACTTCTCAACATTCATTAACGAAATATCCAAAATTGTTTTTCACTTTTTCAGCAAATAATATTTATACTGCTGCGTTAGTCTATAATATAATGATAAAAATTACTTGACAAATAGTGAATAATCTACTCCTATTTTCTCCTAAGTTGAACTAGAGTAAGGGCTTAAAACCTAAAGTGCAAAAGGCGAGCAAACTCAAGTAGCTATAAGGAGGTCATGCGGATCTTTCATTTAGGATCATCCTGCGGATCTACATTGCCTTTATTCGACCTGCCTTAACAAAGGTATGATTGCCTTGCAAGTATTTATGCGAATCACTGAAGCAATGTGCATCTATTCGATGTTAGACACCACTGTATATTCTCTTGAAATTTTACGTGCTCCTAAAGCGGACTAGGAAAAGCAATTTTGGAAGAAAGGATTTGAAACAATAATACAATAGAATGTTAGGTTTATAGGGCTCCTGTATACTTTTTTGTAATACACTAAATTTTAGAAACCATTAAAGTAAATACATAAATTATTCATATTTAAAGTTAGAACTATAATAAAGACAATTCTGGCAAAATGCCCCTTAAGGATCATTCAATAATTACACAAGCTCAACTCATTAGTGTCCTAAGATAACTTAAATAAGGGTTAGAAACGCAAACATCAACAGTGTTGACACGAAACTAGAACAATACTAAATAAATATTTAAATGTTTTAGACGAATTTTCAGATTCTACGTTGAGAAAGTACAAATGATAAGCTACTATCTCCAGTGATAGCATGTATTTTCTTCCATTATCCGTTTCTAGTAATAACAAAACAGTTTCTGCTAGAGGTGTAGTGGCCAAGATAAGCCTCTATCAAAATAAAAATAAAAATAAAAAATCTTTTATAAACAACTACAAATATTTTATTCTAATACTTAAGAAAAGTTTAATCAGATCTTATCTATTAGGAGAAGTAAAACTCTAGTTATGTTCGATTTCTTTATTTTCAGATAACTGACACGTGTTTCGGTCCTTGCGGATCATTATCAAAGTTAAAACTAAATTTTACTTCTCCTAATTTGAAAATTTGGTTCGATCTTATCTATCATGTCACAAATCTCATCTGCCATCTGTTATTAAACACCTCTCAACTGAACGTCTTAGATCGTCATCTACGAATTATAGTCCTTTAGAGTTATTTTAATTAAAAACCAAAAAATGAAATTTTAGATATAATAATAATAATAATATCAGCTTTAAAATTCCATCCAAATAATAATAAAACACACTTGAAAAATTAAAATTTCAAAGGGAAATCTAAAAATGTTGCAAAACCATTGTTTTCTTTTTTAATTCAAGAGATTATTTTTCAAAAAAAAGACGTTGCTTAAAGATTAAAAAAGGTCACACTTTGAACGAAATGGTTTCATCATCATATAAGAAGTAACAGTAACATGAAAACTAAAATTTTTAAACGTTAATTTTAAGAAAAATTTTACAGAAACATTCTAAGAAAATAAAACAAGACATACTTTCCTTCTTCTTCGTGGATTCCTGGATCCAACAAACCAGATATTAAAATGTCTGAACTCTACCTACAGAATTCCCATTTAATCTTAATACTGTTGATTCTGTATTTGGGTTTTTAATATTAATGATTGATCCTCACTCTTCACAGACATTGTTTATTCTGTCCACTATGTTGAAGCCTTTCGCGAATTTTGCTAGGATGATCTGGGAAACGGACATTATCAAGACGGTCGTGTTGTATACAATGCAAATAATCTTGTGAAAAAAGGTGGCTCAACTAGTGATTGTGCCCAAAAATTGTGTCCTTATGGTTATGTGGTGCACTGTATATAAATTCTTGTTTCATGCGAAATTTTACAAGAAAGTGTAAACATGCTGTGGTCTGGCTTTGCCAGAACCGGAAACCATATCGAATATATAGTAACCGATTTTCGAGCCGAAGCGTATATATGTTTAATGAAACGCGTAAGATAACAAAAAATAATCATCTTCCTAATGAATGAAAAAATAAAACGTCTAGAACAGGAAAATAAGACCCTTCACTTAGATCTTGGATCAGTTTTCCCTCCGAAATTATCAGTTGTGAATTTAGAAACTGACAGTCAAAACAAATAATAAAAGAATAAAATCTCCGATAGTTTTAACGGCGCAAACACAAGCAAATGAGCTCAAAAATAATACCCGCACGACAGCAAACAAGCGCACAGGTACTACTTGCATAATTGATACAGAAAGAAGATTCCCTCAATACTAACACTAGTGTGAACGGAAATAATGCAGCCTCAATTAGCTCAAGCTATTCAGCAGTGGCAACATCGCAATCATCTGAAAAAACTTCACGGCAAAAATCTGTCAAGACCCATTGCAATAATAACAATTTTAAGTAAAATATTGAAGAAAACAACCTGTTTAATGCAAATCAATTTGGTTTCAAGTAAAATAAATCTACTTGTGATGCAATCCTCGATCTAACAAACTATATCCTCAGTGGATTTGAACGAAACGAATATGTGGGATGAATATTTTATGACTTATCGATGGCCTTTGATTGTGTATCCCATGAACTGTTTCTAAGCAACCTTCCATATTATGGAATTAGTCTATTAATTTATTAAGAACATTATACGATGGGTCGAAATCAAGATCTGATTGTATATCAAGTGGTATTCCGCAGGGATCTATCTTAGGCCCGTTGCTATTCTTAATTTTTATAAACGACCTGCCAAATTGTGACTTTGATTCTATATACCCTGTATGCAGATGATACGACATGCTGTCAAACCAAAAACCATCTCTCCACACTATTGGATAGTTTATGGGATACACAATCAAAGACAAAAGAATGGCTAAATAGTAACAAACTGTTGCTTAATGAAAATAAAATCTCAAGGGTTATTTTTACACTAAAAGATCGTACAAATGTAACGAGTGACCTGGAAACTGGTTTCTTAGGATTAATCATACTGAATCTTTAAGCAAAAATATCTCTAAATATGTGTACTTAATTAGAAGCTTAGTTAAAGTGAAAAATTTATCAACTGTGGTAAACTGTTATTATTCACCTGTAGAATCTCAAATAAATTATTTGATTTTACTCTGGGTCACACTCCTCATATTAAACGTATATTCGGTCTGCAAAGAAGATGTATTAGGACGTTACTACAACTATGGTATCAGCATGATGCCCAAGATCATTTTAGAAATACTAAAATTTTAACTGTTCCTGTATATTTTAAAATGTGTTTTATACGTAAAAAGTCATTTACATTTATACACACTAAGAAATCAGGATCATAGCTATATTTCTAGAGAAGCTGCAACGTTCAGGGTTGAATACACTCGTATTTATAGATCAAGAAATTCTATAAATTATCGTGGTCCATTATTCTTCAATAAATTGCCCACTGAACTAACTAAAAACACTAAATTATAATACATTCAAAGCCCGGGTGAAACAATTACTTGGTACAAAGGCTTACTATTCTACAGAAAATTTCTTAAGTGAATATTAATTATTAAAGGTTATATTACATTTTTTTTTTTATTTGTAAATAATATTTTGTTATTAAATGTGTGACTAGTGTACAGCTTTGCTTTTAACACGAACAAAATATCTTATCTTATCTATTAATAGAATAAGTAGTTGTGGAGGCTTTCACTTCGTGATACGTTTTGATAATTCAATTAAATGTTTTGTTATCACTTCTTTATTTTGTAGTATTGAAAGCTTACCCTCCTATTGCAATTTCGTTTTGGACTTTTAGCTTCTTTGTAAATATTTTCTGTATACATACTACATACACACTGCAGGGGAGAGCCAACAGATTTTCGTTACGCCTCGTTTGATATTAACTGTTATAAGCTGATTGACTCCAATATAAAAATTCGGACGTGTTTGTCATCCAATTGGATTTTTTTGCATCGTTGTACATAGCTTGTTTTCTTCTATGTGCACCTGGGATTTCATTTCTTTTCTTGTGAGTATTGAATTCATCTTGCTTCCTTTGCAACAGTTCTATTTTATCGCATTTCCTTCTCATTTATGCTTCCCTAGATCTTTGATTTTAAACTTATTTGTTACTTTTTATATTCAGTTCCATTGGTGTTCTTTTATGCTCTTAGTTTTTCTATAATCTATTTTGTCATACACTGCTGGTTTTTTGGCATTGCACGTGACTTAATCTGTTTACCCATTTCTTGGTGCCATGTTTTATGAATCTTTTATTTTAGTATTTAGATTTGTTTAAAATGTAACCTAAAGGTTTTATCTTTGAGTCTTTGCATATCATACATTATTCTAGTGAAGCGATTTGTGTTTAACACTGAATTGAAAAATTCACTAAATATTATATTATTTGTGGTTAAAACATAGTGAACTTTTCAATTCAGTGTAAGTATGGATTACCGCGTAGTAACGGTCGCAACCATTCTCGTTATGATTTGCGTTTGTTTACCCTTAGATTTATTACAGCTGCGAATAAGTTTTAATCTGTGGCTGCATCGGCACTTAGATATGTTCTTACATGACCTTGTTTTGTTTAGCGATGACCATGTGTATAATCGCCTTTTAGATTGCTTTGATTAGGTTTTGGTCAAGACGTATTCGCTGGCTTGACAGAAACTCTCTCATGTCTTTCAAAAAGTCCAATGTTTCCCAATACTCCTGATGTTGCTTCTTGACCTTCCTCATTGAAGTAACAAACTATGATATTCACTTCATCGCCCTAAGTTAACTTGATGAAATATTGATATACATATTTAATTAAGTTGTTGGTAGAGTTCCTCTATGTAATTGTTTGCACTGTTAGCATATTACCTGTGTCAGGTTGGTGTTATCTTGCCTTTCAGCGTTTATATCATGATCCGGTGTGAAAGCGGAAAAAATGTCTTGATTAATTTCTTCACCTGATCATCAAGCATTTTTATGGATGTTATCAGGTTTACCTGAGTAGTAGACATCTAGAAAGAATCAATAATGTAGGAATTTTGTAGAAATATAAGGAGATATTCGATGAAATGTGGAAGTTTCGCATTAAAAAATAAATTCTACAACCTTTTAAGATGATTGACATGGTTTGGATGGAAGATACTTTAAAAAAATGAACTTCTCCCGTCCCCACCTTGCCTAAGATTAAATATTTTTATACTTTTAATGTAATTTAATTGTATTTTGTTAGAAAAGAGTGCAAAGATATGAGTAAAGAAATATTTGTGTACCTCTATCTGAAGAAGGTGAATTAAGTTATCTTATCACGGGTGTTAAAGAAGGCATCTTTCATTTAAAATAAAAATAACTGCAAAATTGGTTGCCACTGAATGGCACATATCTAAGTCAATCTCTTTTATTCACTATTCCCAAAATACTATACTACTTATCTTGAATGGTTTGCATGGCCATCTCTTTCGTCAGACATATCACCGATCAAATATTATTTACTGCTACTCCAATTGATTTAAATACCCTTTAACGA
>CAXAKX010000404.1:0-12900 GCA_963969525.1 Ontholestes murinus | reverse complement strand
GTACAGAAGTTGGAGACAATAAGGAACATGCAGGCTAGGTTATAATTGTTAATGTTAACAGAAAGAATGGAATTTTTTATAATTTGATCTTCGATGTTTAGATGCAATCGATAATACATTAAATTGTTTATCTAAGCTTGACCTAAATATGATAATATTTGTATTAATTTAATTAGACGGATTTGTTTAACATGAAGCTATATGATATAGAAATCGTATTGTGAATATAAAATATTTTCACATCTATGTTTTATTTACATTAACATGTTAGTAAAGTGGTATGAATGAATGCATTCAGGAAATTTATTGCTAGGCAAGGTAAGTGTACCCTGCGGCCAATATCAATTGAGGGAAAGTCGAATGGAAGAGGGTAGTAGTTTATTGTGGAATCGGCAGATGGAGCGTATCCCCACGGGTATTGGGCTTTTGGTCATATGTTGGAGTGTAGTCATTGATGTGTCGGTGTTTCCGGTCAGTAATGCGGCACTTGGAATTCGCGTGCAGTCCTCTGATAACACGCACCGCACCGTGTCTTTGTGTCTTTGTTCGGACCGGCCATGTTTCAGCTACATGCGGTTTATTACCTGGCCACAAAGACCGCGGGATTTGCGCTGCCAGGTGATATGGCCGTGGCCCCACTGATAAGCCTGATTTAATTTTGTGGCGATCGTAGCTGGACGTTGCCGCTTGATCTTGTTTTACACTGTTGTTTGTTGCCGGTCTAATGTATATGTATGGCCACACTGCCGCTGCCGTTCGCTGGTTACTGTTATTGGTTCACGGTTCCACTCACTACCTACCGACCCACCGTTTTCATTAATCTGATTTGCGCCGATATCTCCAGCTTTCATTCGTATTACACCTAACCGCCATTTATATTCCCTAAGCCAACTTTAGCCCTAGTTCGAACTATCTCAAACATCCATACCGAACTCACTAATATTCGGAGTCATTTTAATAATTAGTAAAATCAATATTTAATGATGATATTTATGGAATTTAAACTTTAATATCCGCTTGCAACACATGAATTCCCAATTTGTTGCGCCTCGCTTGGGGCTTATTTAAAGGCAAATATGTTGAAATTAAATCAGATTTTAATTACATTTAAATTATACGGTGCTGGTTCATATCAAATTACTAACATTGTTGCTAAAGACCTATAATTTTCAACATCTTCGCTTATAAGGAAAATAACTTCTTATCTGAACTGTTTCACTTTATTGAATATCATATAATGCATGAGAATTAAATATCATTTGTTACAGTGTTGGTTAATTTTAGCAAATATAATCATTGGTTCTTTACACCTTATAACGTTTTCATGATGACTTCACCTCTTAGTCCTAATGTAAACTTAGACAATTGAATAAGAAAACCGCGGGAACGCACAAAAGCATATAATTGCTTTTATTTTATGTTCATCTGCTATAAAATAAGAGCTATTTTGAAATTGTTTTTAAATCCTATCATTAAAAATTTTCATTATTAATAAATACCAAGTTCTTCTCTATTAATGTACTAATGAAGTATCTACCAACATTCTTTATGAACATCTCATGCTGCATTTGTTACAGTTAAAATAATTTAAACACCGATTATGAATGTTTAAACGGTATAATAAGAGGATAAAATAATTTGTAAGTTCATTTAACTCCGAGCAAAATATTTGTATTTCATTTTGATATAAACATGCACATATACACAGCGCAGCCATCCCGTTTCCAAATAACATCTGTGCGGAAATGTTTACAACTTTAAACTAGTTGATGACCGGAGAGTCGGTGGCAAGCAAAAGGGGGTATGGGTTCAGAGGGTAGAAATTTCCTCCTCGGCGATTTCTGAATTTCAGGAGTTTGCCATATTCCAGTGCAGTGACCGTGCACAAGACTTCCTCCTCTTTAATACCTTCATCTTTATGTACGTACTAGAAATTAAAAATCGAGAGATGGAAGGTATTATGTTTGTAAGTATTGTGACATGATTTAAAAAAAAATGTCTTAGTAAGAAATTACACGTTATTTGTACGTATGGTAAATATTCCAAGTAAAATTTTATGGGACTTATATATAACAATGCAAACTTAAATTTAATCTGGTTAAATAATGTAACGTTATTGTACTTTTTTAAATTATTATTTTAAATTCATTAGAGTGAACCAGAATGTATTATGTATCTTATATATTAGTTCGTATCATCTATATTTTATTTTTTTGGGGTAATTCGTAATATATTTACTATTCTGGCAATTATTTATAAGTAAAAGTAAAAATTACACTTAGCCGTTTTATTAGGATGATCATAAGCAATTAATAATAGTTTTGTTTGTTTTGTATTTAAATTAATGAGTGTTTTTGGAAATAACCCAAGGAGATATTCACATCTCTAACGTAAACATCTTGATGACAGTCTAGTGCATACAGGGCCGAAGTAATACCCTTTGTGTTGTTTTCCCTCTGGTGCTACACACATCCCCCCACCGACTTTGGGAATTTTAATCCTTAGATATTCAGGCTCACACTCCTGCGGTGGAATGGATTCTCCCCAGCGTAAAGTTTGCGCCATATTTTCTAAAACCGCCGCGTAATATAATCACAAGTCTCATCAAATTTTCCAATTTTAGCCGTTTAAAGATTTAATTACGAAATATGTTGATGTTTGCGAACTTTGAATATTTTACATAATTAAAGCCGGATTGTTAATGGTCTCTCGCCAGTTTAACAATGTATATTAATTAAGTAGATTAAGTGTGCATATATAATTAAATGCATGATGATTGATCATTTGTCACGTGGAAATTCCATTGTTATATTATTAGATTATTTTAATCAGGTGAAAATTATTGGATTTTTATTGATAGAATTTTTAAATTACCTGAAGATTTAAAAAATAAATTACATCAAAACTATTACATTACTTCTCTATTAGCTATAGTAAGCAGATTATATAGACATAAAAAATAATACATAACCCGTATAAAAGTAATAACAGACTTCTTTTATTATATACTTTATTCACCCTCTATGTAGAATATTATTAAAATTTATTCCAATAATTTATTTAATATGATACAACTCTTAAATTTTATCTTGGGTATTGACATATATTATTAGATTATTTTAATCAGGTGAAAATTATTGGATTTTCATTAAAAGAATTTTTAAATTTATTAAAAAATAAATTACATCACAACTATTACATTACTTCTCTATTAGCTATAGTAAGCATATTATATAGACATAAAAAATAAAATACACAACCCGTATAAAAGTAATAACAGACTTCTTTTATTATATACTTTATTCACCCTCTGTGTAGAATATTATTAAAATTTATTCGAATAATTTATTGGGTGGGTATTGACATAAACTTTATTTTTTAGCCCAAAAATATGACGTGGAATAAGATCTGTATTATGGAATTGAACTTTAAATTCATCAACCTTTTAAATTATTTATCAGTTACTATAATATTTAGCAACCTTTGAGCTAAAGTCATTATATAATTTATTTTTAATCAACAAAACTTATGAAATTAATTTTGTTCATCTTGGACAATAAATTGTTAAATCAAATTAAATCTACTGCTAAATAACATGAATTTCCTTAGAAATAAACATGTATTGTCATATTTTAAACAATTTCATCTACTAATAGTAACCAGGAAAATTTAGGTGTACGTATTTCTGTAAATTTAATTTGATGTAATAATTCCTTTGCCCAAAATTAACAGTAATAACAAAATTTAATGAGTTTTTCTTCATCACATAAATATCCTCTACATTGTCTTAATTATATATTTTTTGTATTTTACACAATACTAATTTTTGTTTTAATTACTGAGACGACTGGTCACAAAAAAACATATTTATTGACAAAATTACACGTAAAATGCGTATGTATGTTTAGTGAACTGATCGTGTATAATAATTTAATAACTTTAATATAAGTTATTAGTAAAGGATGTAGATATATGAACATTTCAGTTTAAATAATGAATTTTATGTTGTCTTATTAAAAATTTAACTTCAGATCAGTATCGCTCTATTTGAGATCCCTTTTTGCCCAATGCCAATAAATTGGTTCGAGTAATTGAGGACGTATAGCCAATTCAGATTAATTGATTGCTCATCTACTACCAACCTTTGTCTAAACGGACGAGAAAATATTGCACGTTACAGTTACAAAGGAATGTCCTTACATCGTTATTAGTACATAATATATAACCCAGACTAATAATGTAGGAGTGTCGTTGGCTGATTAATTATTTAAGTTTGATAGAAGGTGTGTTGCTCCAACTTAACGTGTATATTATACACACTCGACAATTTATTGTTCTAATGATGTTGCTACTGGGATAATTGGATACAATTCCCTCTAGATGATAACGAATTTATTGCAACATGATCAATGGCTTCATGTTCGTGATAAATTTTGCTTGCTTTATTATATGACTAAATAAAATAAATTTTACACAATCTCTACTCGTTCGGTTCTTAAATACCATGCATAAAATTTAGTATAAATACAATAATCAACTTACACGTGTGGTTTTATAAGTTAATATGTTAACCTCATAATAAAATTATAAAACACAATTGAAAGGTAAAATATTTATTTGTTATATATAGAAAAAACATATTGGATATTTTTTATAAAAAAAGTATTTCAGAAGCATATCCCTACATAATAGCGTCAATTTTTTTAAAAGTAATGCATATTTTAATATTTTTAAATCATATTGAAAATAACCTCAATAAACATGTTTTTTTTATACTTCGTATTCCTTTCAAACCTTTCCGGACAGACGCTAATTAATTTATTTTTAACCTGTATTTGAAGAATATAAGATAAATAAATATAAAATTTTGCAATATATATATATATATATATATATATATATATATATATATATATATATATTACTGTGAAATATAATTATACAATCTACTTTTTAAATCGATTTAGGCATGTCACCTAAAAATTTTGAGTATTTTTATATGTTAATGGCTAATATTATAATTCTTCTCTCCGGTGTATTTATATTATTTTCTAAAAAAATGTTATTTAAAAATATATTTTTGTGCTATTGTATATTAATAATGTGAAAAATAGTGCATTTTACAATTCATAAAATATTAAATTTCAACAGTAATATCATTTTTGCATAACAACTACAGTAATGAATACTCCCCCAATAAACGTATTATCTCGTACAGCATAATTTTTGTAATGTATTCGAAACGAATCCTCATTGAATATCGAACCGAATTAATCTAAACATCGGTGCATGATTTCCGTAGTATAGCATTACTAAAATGCATGATTTCATTTTGTCTACATCATAGTGCGTATTGAAGCTCATAAAAAGTAAATGTTTGCATATTTGCTGGATTTTAAATCTGTAATTAGGATTTCGCTTGAAATAATAGCCTTAGATATATATTTTTTATGAAAGTAAGAGGGTGTCTGTAATGATAATAGTGTTCCAGGGCATAAAAATTAGCACAGAAACGGCTAGTGTTAAGTCAGCAAGTTTTATCTCTGGCTTTCATCTCTGAAGAGGCGCATCTACTTTTATAGCATTGTTGACAGTAAAAGTTAAATATATTTTATAGGATGCCCCGGATTTAATTATTTTTAATTGGGAGTTTCAACTAAAACTTTTTCATATTGGATACGGAATTAATATCTTTAGCGTCTATAAGTAATCAATGTAATATAATTTATTATTAACATTTATGTGCAACTTTTTGTTAGAATTATGAATATAGCAGGCATTACTATAATAACATTACTACATAAATCACATACGGATTATTTTTTATTATAGAGGCTTTCAAATATAAATGGTCATCATGTTATTTTATTATACTTTCCTAGAAAAATGTATTTGTATACAAAAAGAATATTTTTTTAAATATATGTTTTTCTATACCCATTTCCTATTATTTTAAATAATATTTTACTTTTATTTTTTCTATCTATTATTATTTTTTAGTATCAAAAAGATAAAATTATTTATAATTTCAAATGAGACAAATACTTGTATATAATACCTATGGCTATATAATTAATGTATTAAAATAAGCAGTTGTACATGTGTTAACCTGGCGCATTCACCATTTCTGCAACGCTTATTAATATTACTAATATTACATTATAATTATATATTAAAATTTTTCTATGTACATAATAAGCATCTCAACCATTTTATATTTTCATTTAATTAAAGTAAAAATATATAAAATATATATATATAACTGTTTCTAAACTCTATTTACCTTAAACAATACTTAGAAATAAGCGGATTCCTAAATAACACTATTAGAAAAGAAGAGACAAATATTTATTTCAGGAACTATTTGGTAACGTAGACATAGATAAATATTTTGTAGGTTGAAGATTTACATATTGTAACTAACTAATCACTTTAGATACTGTCAATTAGTAGTACTAATATTATAATAAATATATATTTGAAAATATTTCTTCGCACATCAGAAAATTTAATTATTGCCAAATAATAAACTACAGACACTTGTTTTAGTGTATCACAGCTCGTCAGTATAGATATGCCATAAATTCACCATTTGGACACACTGTCAATGGTAAATAGAAATCTTGCAGAAAAACTATTACACTCAGGCGAGCCGGAATAGGAAAATAGAACTGAATAAAAGTTATTCGTTCAGTCCAGTATTCTTTTAATTTCTGTTTGAAGAATTTGTAAAATATTACCTATTTAAGAAGAAAAACAAAGAAGTCAAACACCAAACTTTGTTATAAAAAGCTTTATAAGTCCTGTTACATTTAAAATTTTATTTAAAAACTATTCAAAAATTAATTTAATTATTCTCAAAATTTTTTTTTAAGTGCGAGTATTTTTTCTAAACAAAAAAGTAATTCTGTTTTCATAAAAGTGGTTCAATTTTTATCATTAATTTTCTTTTGAAAAATTTACAAAAGAACTTCCAAAGAAGCAAACACAAACAATCTTTAACTTTCGGAAAAAAACAAATAAAAAAGTATTATGTTTGTTCTTAAAGTCTAGTCGCTTTGGAGATGTAGCGAACGCAGTCAGATATACCATAATTATTTATATGTCATACAAACAGTTCTTCCAACTTTTTTTTTTTTTCTCTATGAATACGGGGACAACGGTGGAACTATGATAAACAAACTAACAAAATTGATTTACATAGAACCCATTTAAACAGTAAAAAAAAAACAGAAGCATGTGATTTCTATTCAGGTCCTTGCTGAGCCTCCTCTGCCCCCTCATCCCCTTCCTTCCTAGGATGGCGGCGTAGGCAGCGGCAACGCTCTTTCAGGCGAACTCTTCCTCGATTATTCTAGTCACCAGTCCCGCCGTATTCCAAGTCTAAACGGTGTCCCAGAGTCTATTCCATGTCTTCGTTTTCCTGTCGTGTCTTCTGCTAGCTGCTTGCACCATCTGCACTTCACATTCTCCGTTTGGCCGATCTGGCACATATAGTACAGGAAGCATAACTATCTGGATAGAAACTGGGTTCTCTGTGCTTTTCTACCAATGTCTCCACCTCGGGGATGAGAGTGCGGGTCCACTCTCCTTTGCTGCCTGCGCTCTACCTGCTCTGCAACTGTTCAGCAGCTGTGATCTGGCTTCGCGCTAGACCTACCTGTACGGCACCCCTCTCAACATTTCATCGTGTACTTCTGTTTTTTTACTGCTATTTTCAGGTCCGGGGAAGGAGAGGATGATAGCACAGATGGTTTTTGTTTATGTTTATTAGTTTTTTAGCTTCCTTTCTAAAAAAAATACATAGGAATATATACAAATATTTTAGAACACGGTGATCTTCCACTCCAACCCTTGTTTTAGTCCCTGATGCGGAGGGAGCAAATATCTTTTTGGACATCCGGATTCTTCTATAAATGCTTTTATGTACTTTTTTACCGAATCGTGATTCACCTCCGATGACCCTCCTATATTGGCCATCAGCCGGTACAGAGCTGCTACTATGCACACTGCACCCATCACGATTTCTGTATGTCAGTGCTGAAGTTCGAGTTCGTCTTAATCTGTACCCCAAGATATTTTATCTTAGAAATTACTGCAAAGTCCTGGCCCAGGAGTAAGATGCTGTGCTCTCCGCACCTTTCTTCTCTCCATCTGGAAAGCAGCGTGGCCTCGGTCTTGTGGGCAGCCACTTTCGGATGTCGTCTAGCGGGCTGCTGTTGGCGGCATCTTCCACAATCACCATCTCCCTTCTCCAGACTACTATGTGAATCTGATCACATTTACGCCTTCCCAAGACTTAGCTCTTCGTCGTAGACAAAGTCCACAAGAGCGGGCCGATCACGGATTCCTGTAAAACTTCTCCCTCCATCGCCCATGTCTGGCGGCCTTGTATGAAGTAGTTTATCCCGCGTTCGCGTAAGTAGTCTTCAATTATGTGGATGAGGGGTCGGCCGCCCATTTTCTCTCTAACGCCTCCATAACTCACGGCTATGGGATGTAGTAGAACGCGTTCTTTGCGTCAAGCGTTATGCCCAGGTAGTGCTGTATTCAACTCAACGACCCCTGGTTCACATCTTCTGCCAGTCTCCTAACCTCTATTAGGCGTTTAGTGTGGATTTCTTTCTTGCCAAAGCTGGAAAATTCGTACTAGTTTATGAGGATTGCTATTTATGTATTGAGAACTGGCAACACTGGTATTGCCAGATGAAATTAAAACTCAGAAGGTTTTGATGTGCGAGTACTATTTGTGTTGTTTACAGGAAGTAAGAAAATTTCTTCTCTAATCTTCTCGGCGTTATCTTCGTGGTACATTTTCAATTTTTAAAAAATAAAGAAAACATAACTTTTTTATACCACTTTTTATTACACTTTTCGTTACTAGTTTCGATTACACGGTAATCATTATCAAATAAGTATCAAACTTCTTCAAAAATTTCTTGTCAGCCAAACGATGGAATCAATTCGCGAAAATTTTCTATGATTTATTATGACTTTCGACTTTGTCTAACTTAACAACTGAATTCAATTTTTGGCGATGAAGCGCCATCCACTGCCAGTGTATATCCCTTAAAAACGATCGTTGTGCCGCAAAATATCAATTCTGTCCGAAAAACATCGAAGAAATTGTCATGAGACATATCACGAAATCGAGAGATGTTTAAGTACAGGGTGGAGCACGATAAGTCGTCCGATTGAATTTTAATCTTATAATTTTGATCCTATAAGTACTATAAGTACTATTGGGGCAATAGTTTACAAATTGTGCGCTCAACTTTATGCAGTTCATGGAAATTACGCCAGATGTCATTCATCGCTTCTGTTGTGAGTCCGTGATAGTGGACAGAGGACGGTTGACCGTTGCGCAAAAGACGATCGTTGATATAGAGAAGGTTTCGTGCTCATTTCGGCACACGGTGGGTTCCCAGCCCACAGTCACGCAGAATACATCAAAATTTAAAGGGACTGGATTTGTTTTGGAGTGTTAGCGGCACATGCACGTACCCTATGTTCGCCACAAAACATTGAAGCACTTTGCGCTTTGACTCATAGTCCGAGTAAATCAACAAGAAGAGTCAGTGCAAAGTTGGGAATTTCATGCCAATCTGTGCAAAGAATTATTAAATTTGACCTTCCCTTGTATCCATACAAGATGACTGTGGCGCATAGCTTACTGCGAGAGATAAGGAGCGGAGACTGCAGTTTGCAAGATGGGCAATCGAGCAAAACTAAGAGGCAGTGCTACATAACACATGGTTTTCTGAAGAAGCTTATTTTTACGTGAACGATGTTGTAAACAAACAGAACGTTCGATTCTGTGCACGTGAACCTTCGCGAATAATCCATACAAAAGATCTACGTAATCATCGGTCCGTTCTTCTTCGATGCTACAGTAACCAGTGAACGCTATTTACACATGCCGCGAAACCAGTTCTTTCCTCAACTCATGGCCTCACGTCTTCCATTGCAGACACAACGCAGGATTGAGCACGCCTCCATACTGCCAACGTTGTGCTTGATTTCCTACACGAAAGACTTGGCCTTAGGGTATTGTCAAACAGATTTCCAAATGTTATAGAGGAGGAGGAATGTGGCCGCCCCACAGCCTGGACATTAACCCATGCGACTTTTTCCTTTGGGGATTCCTTAAAGAGAAGGTTATCACAGAAAATCCGAAAATGCAATGCAACTTAATGCCATCATTGAGGAGTTATGCCGCGCTATTCCAGAAGATTTGTGTCGCAGAGTCGTCACAAATGCACTTGTCCGACTTGAAGAAGTTGTAGACCAAAACGGCAGTCATATTGAACGTGTGATTTATTAGGCTGTATTTCCAAGCTGTATATTTTACTTCTATATCAATATATTGGAACTTGGTGCGCGTTGGATTCTACATTTGTTGACAGATGCTCAAAAAATGCTTGTATCGATTGGTGCCGTAAAATGATTTCAAAATATAACTGTGGTGCATCCAAAGCCGTATACAGCATCGTCGTAGGGGACAAGTCGTGGATTTATGCGTATGAGCCAGAACGAAAAGGCCAATTGGCAGTTTTTGTGTTTTAATGTGAAGCAAAGCCAACAAAAGTTGTTCGTTCTTGAAGCGTTAAGAAGCAATTTTCTTCTCGAAAACTGGTCATGAGGCAACTGTGGCTCTCAAAAATCAAAAGGCTTTAATTCAGTTTTCGGTAAATTCAGAGAAATCAACTCACACACATCGCATACATAAAACGAGT
Source organism: Ontholestes murinus (assembly GCA_963969525.1). Classification (NCBI taxonomy): domain Eukaryota; kingdom Metazoa; phylum Arthropoda; class Insecta; order Coleoptera; family Staphylinidae; genus Ontholestes; species Ontholestes murinus. The sequence continues at coordinate 2,164 of CAXAKX010000404.1, read as the reverse complement.
ATTTGGACACACGAAAGATGAAGTTGATGGTTCATCCGCTTTACATTCGCGACATGGCACCCAAAGACTTTTTCTTGTTACCAATAATTAAAGATAACTGCGTGGACAACGATTTCCATCGCCCAAAAAGGAGTTGAAGCCTTCAAAACATGTTTTAGAGTTACCATCTTCTGCCTGGACAAAGTGCTTTAAAGGGTGATTTAATCGCATAAAAAAGTGTATAGATTTTAAAGGCGATTATTTTCAAAAGCAATAAAAATATTTTTGATAAAATCCATTTGTTTATTCTTTCTATTCTTAAGACCTAAGACTATCCGCAACCTGCAGGAGAATACCATCTCCAACACTGAATTAGACTCTCCGGCTTGGTGGCAATGACGGAGTGTGCCCACTCAATTCGAACGGAGCCCGCGCAGATAAGCTCCACCATCTTTTCTTTAGGGCCCTCGATGAGGGCTACCCTCAGGGTCGACGAGTACTTATGGAAGTACAGTACGTCTGAAGTAGTGCCCAGAAGCCCATTGATGACCGCCTTGATGTTGTGGTTATGTTTTCGAGGAATTTGACTTACAGGATGTTCGTGCTGTTCCCAACAACTGGGGCCTTCCCTGAACCAAGTTTTCTTACGATTGTCTTGAGTATCAAGGAAAGGGTGCTCTCGTAGTTTAACTCCAGCACCATTTTCTCCTCCTTTGTCTTCCTGGGCACCGACACAGCTCTTGGAGTGGCAGTGCCCTGATCTGCCTTTAGCCTCTAAGGATGTCCCAATACCCTCCTCAAGGACAGTTCTTCTTAGAAACTGTTTATACAGTAATGCTTGCAGAATTTACTTTACCATAGAAATATTAGCAATTAAACGTAAACAAAACAATAAAATAAATTTAAAAAAAGATAAATACTTACTTCACTTCCAATAATCGACGTTACATTAAAAGTAAGTATAGTGAATCTTATGAAATTCTTAAATTTAAAGATTATTTGAAAAGTGCTCTTAAATTACTTAAAATAATTATTATTAACATTTATTGTTCATATGCAACTGCTTGCTGTTTTTTCAAGGCAAGATATAAAGATATATATTTTTTTCAAAAAAGTGTATTAAACAAAACTATTCAATAAATAAAAGTACTTACCATTAGAATTATTTGGTATTATTTAAATACCTAAAGTTTTTTATCATTTAGACCATACAATATAATAACTTATAGTAATAATAATAGTAATTTATTTGCCCAACAGAAACCAATTACAGGACAAAAAATATAAATATAATGACAAACATAAATTTAAAAAAACTTTTAAATACAGTAAATAAATCAATAATTCTTAAAATTAAATATAATACAATATTTAATTAAATACAAAACTAAAAATGTTAGAACTAAATTGTAAAATTACGTATCAATTGTTTGCTTTTTTATATCGATATAACAATTGTATGAAATATTGTCTTAAGTAAATGAACCTCATTTTTATACTTCGTTTCCCCGGTTTCTTTTTTCTGGCGATTCTGGCTCCCTTAAGGCGATTAACAATTTCTCTAATCAAAAAAAACAAACCAATGATACAATCGCCCTTCGAATTTGCTTATAAGCCGTAATTTTCAGGTTGGCGTATAATTGGCATAATCACAATTTGAAAGAAAACGATGAAAACCGAAAAACCCAAGACGACAATAAACCGTACACAATTTCGAGAAAATTGTTAGTAAAAACCAAAAGTCTTGTCAAATAAGTTGATTAATATGAGTGAATTGTTTCTCAGTTCCTATCTTTTAATAGTTAACCGTTTGTGCCAAGTTTGGTAAAAAAAAATCCTCCCCTTTTTCACTGTTGCTATTTCCATGTATACAAAAAAAATGTGGCAAAAATATTTTTTTATATTACTGTTTTAAAACATAGGTCTCTTTATAAGGATAACTTGTAATGTTATTTTAATCAATATAATTGTCATTATTTAAATACTTTTTAGAACTATTTGTCATATTCATATATTGATTATATTTTTTATTTATAAAATTCACTATTTCAATCTAATTTTTTTGCGATTATACACGGAATTAAAGTTCATACCGTTTATTACATACATTTACTATTATAAACAAACATAGATATAGCGTTATTTATGTTTTTGCACACACACACACACACACACACACACATAC
>CAXAKX010000403.1:0-15266 GCA_963969525.1 Ontholestes murinus | reverse complement strand
GTGGCCCTGGGATTGGTGTATTTCTTCCCACTTATAGTTAGGAAAAGCATCATTTAAATAATTTGTAAAGCCAACATGTTATTAGGTAGAGCACCGTCAAATTGGAACCATTTTAATCTTGCTTGTAATGATAACTTTAAACAATCGAGCGTATCTTCAAATGTTTTCTAAAGAAAATGAAAGTAATCAGTTTCACTTAGTGAGCTTTCAAAAATATATGGACCGAGAATTATTAATCCAAACACAACATGGATTAAACCCAAATTTAATTTGTAGTTTTCTCTGTGAAACTTCTCGTGGATTCTCTTAAGTTCATCTATGTTCATTGTGGCGATTAAAATTACCACAATTAGTGAATCGCGATTCATCTGTTCATAAGATTTTTGTAAGAAACGTATTATCCTCTTGACAAATGGGTTTATACCACATACAGAAGGCCATTTGATAATTACAAAATTATTATTCTTATGCTGGTTTTTTATTTTTATTTAACTTTGTAGAACTAATAATTACAATATTGCTATTATTATAAACAACTGCAATTGTTTTACTTTCATCTTTTTCATAGCTACCCATTTTTTATTTATAATAAAATTTAAAATGACTATAACTCACTTATTTTTAGAAATAACTATGCCGTATGTCATATTGGATTAAAGAGAAAAAAATTACCTTCCGAATGAGACCATAGCCAACTATGGTTTCCATTTAAAAAAATGTAAGTTTGCGTCATATCTCGGAAAATAATGGCGATAAAAAATTTCTGATAATTTTTTATTAATCTGCATAAAATTATCTAAAACTTTGTCCTTTATAGTTTTTTTCTACCTGTTATAATAACCGAGATAAATTGAATTGAAAAAATTGACACTTTTTACTTTTTTCAAAATATCTAGTTACCCTTGACTTTTTTGAAAACTTTGAAAGTGGAATTTTATTCGTCTCGTAAATCTACACTTCTTTCCCCATTTAACCGTTTCTCTATCTCTTATAGTTTCCGAGATCCCTATAGAGAACATCGAAAAAAACTCACCCTGTATGTAATAAATAGCTATCTGCTAACTTTAAATGGACACAAATTATTATAAGTATTATCCAATTAAATCTGCCATTCTAATATCAATTTGATAGATAAAAACAGTTTTTCATATTATTTCACGTAAATTATTAAAACCGAAATCAAGTTTATATTATAGCTTCTAGGGATGAGATCAAATGATCGCAACACGTATCTGCAGATGTACAAGGCGGCGCAAAAGTAATTTCATAGTTTGAATGGGTTGCCATTTTGTTATAAATGAAAAAAAAGAGCTCTGTTTTCATCAAAAGTTTATTTGAAAGTGTATTTTTGGTTACAATACTTGGAAAAAATTATATCGCTAAAATGGCCACCTCCCGAGTTGATGCATAATTGCGCTCGTTTTACGGCATTTTGAATTATTGCTCGCAAAACATCTGGCTCAAAATTGGCGATTTATTCTTCAATGTTAGCTTTCAAGTCTTTTCAACCAAGAACCTAGGTTTGTTGTGGTAAAAGCGAGATTTTAAAAAGCCCCAAATTAAGAAGTCTGGTGCTGTTAAATCTGGCAATCTGGACGGCCAGTTCAAACCTTCAAAACAGAAGATCACTCGACTTGGAAATTGGTGTCCCAAAATCTCCTTAGTTACCAGAGCTGTGTGAGCGGTTGCTGCGTCCTGTTGAAACCAACAATGATCGAACCCAATGCAACAACTTTCGGCAAAAAAAAAAACTCGTTTAGCATCTGCTGATACCTAATTGTATGCATCGTCGTCTCTTTGATGCCTGTGGATTCTTTCTGACGTCGTGGTCAACAGCAGCGATGTTCTCGTTTGAACTACGAGGCCGGCCACTTACTAACAGACTTAAAATTTGTCAAATAAGCAGTAACAATAAGTCCACGATCTTAAGGTGTGTATCGCTTCATGGCTTGTTGACAACTAATTTACTGTATATCTACATCATAAATGTCAGAGTACACTTGAGATCTGCAAAAATGGCGACCAATTCAAACTATGACATTATTTTTGCGCCACCTTGTATATAAATTATTAATCATAAGCACATTAGTTTTGAAAAAAATTCAAAAAATATTAAAAGAAAACAATTTAAAGACATAATATTAAACATTGATTTAACTTACTCTTTCTACAACATATCTGGCAGGAGGCACACCAGTGGGACCCGTATGTCCGTACCCATCAACAACGATAGTTCTGTTATATTCTCGTTCATAAATTTTACCATCACGCAGGTATCTCAGACCTATATCATCCATCGGTATCGTAGTCCATTCTAGAAGAGCCAGGGAATGAACGTCATGATTATAAGCCACTGTTGGACGGCCATATTCCCTCACAATGAACTTTCCGAATAATCCTTCAGATCTTTGAAATCCTAGATTAAAAAATATTAAAATAAAAGACTATAAATAAATAAATACTGCCTTAGTGATGAATATGATCACCATCTGCCAAATATAATACACAAATTTGCTTTAAGCTTCTTTTAATTGATGTTATAAAGTAATTAAACTATAAAAATTTCAATTAGGAGAAGTAAAACTTTTGTTAGAACCAAATTTTCAAAGAGAGTAGCATAACACGTATCGATTATATAAAAACTTAAAATTAATACTTCCGCTGCAATAATCTTGATGAAATTTATTATTTAATATGTGTAAATTAAGTAATTATGAAGCCAAACAAGTCTCTTATTTACAAATCTACACCTGCAAATGAAACAATACCTGTGGTAGAACGATAGAAATGAGTTCCAGGTGGACTAGCTTTAAATTTATAAGTATACAATTCATTCGGTAAGATTGGTCGTTGAGTGACCATAGGCACTCCATCCATATCCGGCGTTCCAAATTGGTGCATACCATGCCAATGTACGCTTGTTGTTTCTGTTTCCAAACGGTTTTTAACGTACACTATGATTGTATCAAACTCGCAAACCTGAACAGAAATTGCTGGTGATCTTCAAATTATTTTGTTGCCTTATTTTCTTACCTCAATGGTTGGTCCAGGAATACTGTAATTAAAAGCCTTCACCATTCTAAACGAGCCATCTCCTGGTATGCAGTATTTCCTCGAGCACTCGCTTTCTACGCCGCGGGAACAACCGAGGCAGTCTGTTTGGTTTGTGTAGTAGTAGTCGGCAACCAAATGGTAAGTGCACGTCATTGGTATTGTGTTGTGATCGCATGGTCTTTTGCAGGAATCTGGTGAAATGGTTGGGATGATTGGTATTTTAATTTTCAAACAATAATTTCCTTACTGAACAAAAGTAAATTAAAACATTTCTATATACTAAGCCTTTACTCTAGCCTAGCACAGGCTGAAAAATTAAGAATAAGGCCACAAAATTGTTGAGAATATACTCAAAAATCTAATCAAAGATACTTAATATTAAAAATGGAATGCCCAAGAAGATCTGATAATCTAATTAATTAAAAAATAATAATTATACAAGATATAATTGTACAGAATAAAAACATAAGAAATGTAACATCAAATATTTTAGATTACATAATACTAACATGTACTTTTTACATACCTGTAGAAATTACACCCGACACTTGGTAAAATAAAACTATGGAAGGCCACAGTATCCGCATAATTATTTGTACTAGGCAAAGTTGTCACTAATAATAACTTGTGTTTGTGTCATTTGGAGCATATATAGATACTACTAATTTGTAAATATAATTTACTTTACACCTAATTGGTTCCCTAATTTCTGGATTTCTACGTCATTGTAATATTTACATTTTTTCAATATATTCAACTGTTTTTGAAAAACTCGCTATGTTTTAACAATGGCAAACTTGTTAATTAAGTGTAAGTTTGGATTACCGCGCAGTAAAGGTCGCAACTATTCTCTTCTCTATTACATTTAATTTTTAATATTGCTTTTATGAATAGTTTTCTTTTATCCTCCAGAACCCTTATTTGAGGAAATTTTCATCACCAATTTAACAAAAACTGTTTTTGCGGTCATCAAATTTAGAAAATTCACGTTGGCAGGCAATTATTGATTTGCATTTGATAAATGTTTCTTTTATGTTGGCAGAAATGAATAACGTAAATATGTTGATCGGTCATCAGGGATACATCAATAATTCATACAGCGTTCTTCCGTTTTGCTTTGTATTTTCAGCGCTAGATATCTTTGTGAAAATGAAATACATTGGAGTTATGTAATGCATTACCCAGAAAAAAAAGTTTTAAATGCTTTTGTATTATATTTATGTTCAGTTTTCGAGTCAAAACAAACGATTATAATTTGGTGACAAAAATTCAATAATATATTGGCCCGCCACGGTTGTTGAAGAACTCTCTAACTCGGCGAGGCATAGTCCAAATCTAGTGGTCGATGTCTTCTTGTGGCAAGCGGTCCCAGGCCTTTTGAACACAGATGCGCAATTGATACAATGTCCTTGGTGGGTGTGGTAATCGCTGAAGTGAACATTAAATTTATTTGACAACTTGATTAGGTCTGAGTTTTTTGGGATCATTTTATTCTGTCGCTTCCCCGTAATTTTTAGTATTATGCTCCAAGATGTTTTTGATTTGTTTTTTTTTAATTTATGAACCTTTGTTCGAAGTATTGGACATTATGAATACCTCAATTTCTTGTAGTAAATTTTGTATTTAGTAGAGTCCAAGCAACCTTCGAAATTTCCAGATCCTGATGGAAATAAAATAGTTATATACTGTAATTTTGATAATCATGAGAAGAATACGATTTCTTAACTCAATGTCGATGATGATAATAATAAAATCAAGAAGACAAATTATTTAACGTACATTCAATCATTTTTAGTTCAGTTTACAGAAATAGATATGTTTAAACTAGTGTTGCTTTGATAGCCTTGCTATTTTGTAACACGCAAATTACTTTTGTATTATTCAATGTCTGTCGAAGTATTAGCTAGAGAAGTAGTTGTTTCAAAAGTGGTTTGTTCTTGTAGTCTTAATAAGACTCATTTGTTGTAGATTTTACGAAATATTTTCGTGTTTTTCTAATTATTACTCCTTAAAATTATTCACCCCTTCTTTGCGAACAGGTATTAACAGCTTCTCGACCCATCATTGTCTTAATGGGTATGTTTGTTGGTCTTTTTACCACTGGCAACCAATTAATCAACAACTATACGATGCTTTTAAAGCAAGGAGCACTTTACAAGTTTGCAAAACTCTCTGAAAAAATATGAATTCTTTTGATTAAGTTTATTAGATATATAAATCCTTTTCCACTAATTCTATTGATTGTTTTCTACGCCTGTATTATTTTCTTGAAGCTAAGAGTAATTTTAAACTTTTCAAAAATCTAATTAGACATAAATTATGTATTTAAATAACACCTTTTAACTATCAAAGGCAAAATGTATTCTTATATAATTTCTCTGATAATTTTAGAGTTTTAGTTGTTCGTCTTTAAATTAAGTAGGAGAATGGTTCTTCAATATTCCCTTGGCACACATGTGTGAATGTATGATTTTTTTAAAGTAAAAGTAATTTGTAAGTTGTCAACACTATAAAATAGAAGATTAGTTTTTTAAAATTATTTTGTTAGGTGTATAATTTGTGAAATTTTATTCGGTTGTTTGCTGTTTTCGCTTTTAATAGTTTTTGAAAGTGTGATTCTGCCTAGAGTAGACCAACGTGAATGTCAATTAACCGAATTCAATAGGGACCGCACAAAGATGGTTTTCAATTAGAGAATGTGCTAATCATATCGTCTAAAACCAATCCACCGTCATGTTCTATTATCAGGCTTGGATTAATGAATTAATGAAGGTTTAGAACGTCGCATAAGAGAAACCTGGGGACAAAGATATAAAAATGAGGTTCGAGACTGCAATCTTTGACTGGTTCTAATGAAGGTTATCCTGTAACCCGTTGTACGTCCATCAGAAATTTTGGCTTGCTGTCTATCATATTGGCCACTTTGAAAATGATTGTAACGGATCGAAACACGTGTCAGGCAACTGAAAATAAAACAATATGGAACAAAACAAGTGTTATTCTTCACCTAATTGATCGATTTTTGCTTACCATTTGCTAAGTTTGAAATATACTCTAAAGAAGCTCTAGCCTATTCGTCTAGTCCTTTCTATCAATGTCTTTGTTCAGCGTTTTTTTGCCGAATGTGTCCATCTGCTTCTAAATGTTTAAAAGAAAGCACGTGTCCGATACATTCTTTTCTTTTCAAAAGTGTATCGCAAAAACGCATATAAAGGTAAATATGAGAGTACAAAATATGTAATAATAAATATTTAAAAAAGTAATATGTCAATATATGGCAATCTCCTCTAAATCAGTGATTCTGAAAAATTACGAACTTTATGATTTCGTAGATTAAATTGTATAGGAATTCTTCTAACCTTATCAGATGTACACAACGCGAAATTTTATGCACTTTGTTTGGCCCAATAATTAAATTACTCATTTTAAGTAACCTCCATAAGATACGTGAAAGCGGTATTCATAATTAGGAATAAAAAATAACCGTTTTTTAGAGCCAAAAGAATAAACAATTAACCTAGTGAGTTTAGTACTAAGTCCAATGTCATATATTTCTTCTTTCCTTTTTTTTCTATTACGCCCTGTCGAGGTATGGGCGTATGAGAAAAAAAAGGAAAGAAGAAATATACAAGTGTTGGACTTATCTCGATCATTGGTTTTTCTGCATGTTCAACTTAATTCTTCTTATTTCTATGCACATGCTCTGGCGATTGATGCTTCATTTCTGTGAGACTCTGCCTTCTCTCTTTCATTCTTTCATTTAGGAGTACTGGTGGTATCACTATGCATTCTTCGGCCAGTAACAACCCCCCCCCCCCCCCACTATTGGTTGCACCGCCTGCCGCTGTTTCCATAATGAAGTCCTCCTTCTTATTTCGATTTTACTTAGTGGCGCTCGTCACAGCACACCAATTTACTTTGCTTTCGAGCATAACCTGCACCAGGTTGTCGGCCGTGGGTGACTGGCCAAGCTCCACCTTCATAAATGAGACACCTCGCGCCTTTGGTGGCACAAAAAAGAGTATTATAAAATAAAGTACTAAAAACCTTTCTTTACACAGTTTTTAATGCTTTATTTTATAATCAAGTTTATCTTTGCGTAACTCATCCAATTAATTTATTAAATAAGAGTATGTTCAGAATTGTCCGCAACTCCTATCCCACAGATACCAAGTCAAGGTCACTAATAGCTCTCCTGTGGAGTGCCTAAGAAGCCATCGGCCATGGCAGGGTGTTGAAAGCGTTTCACGGCTAATTCCTATGCAATGGGCTCTACCCCTAATAGGACCGCTCTTGGTCATGTTATTCAGAATCAGAATATTCGTACGAATCCAAATTGGCAGTCCGTCAGACCCCCGGATTACTCGAAGGCCTCGGTGATTCTGTCCGCTGGCAGCCTCTTCAGTAGATTGATTTCGCAAATAGACAAATCGGCCTGTACGCTCCCGGCTCATCCTCTGGCTTACCCTTTTTTTGTATGAGAACCAGCCTTCCAAGCTTATATCTTCAGCAGAAGATCTTCTCCGATATGTAGCGGTTTAGCAACGCAGTGAACAGCCAGGGATATTCCCCAGGACCAACTTGAGCGCCTCCAAAGGTATCCCTCCCGGTCCGGGTGCTTTGCAATTAACTAGGGCGGCTGTTGCTGCAGCTACCTCCTCCTCCGTGAGAGCTGATCCTCGTTTGGCCCATCCCGAAAACTCTCTGAGAGCACATCGCAGGGTATCAGTGGGAACAGCTTCCTGATAACTTTCCTAGTACTGCCAGGAACAAGGGAGTCTACATTCGAGGGTGAGGCTCCCAGCCTGCCAGCAACTACCTTATATGGCCTGCCGCAGGCGTCTCCATCCACGTCGTCATATAACTGCTTCCACTTGGACGCCTTGCCCTGATGGCCCTACGCAGCTTCCTCTTACCCTCGCTCGGCCTTGCACTACCAATAGGTGGGCTGGATTCTACCTACCCCTCGCCAGATTATTGGTATATAGATTCTTTTTAATTTGTTGTTTTTCTTCCATTTTCCTGACGGGTATGCCGTCTAGCACAATCCACAATCGAGGTTTTGCTTATCTTTTATTTTCGATACCCTATATATTTGATCCATCACCGTTGCTGAATGCAGAATGAACTAAAGAAGGTAATCAGATATTTCAGTCACACCTTATCAAAACTAAAACTTGATTATAGCGTATCGAGTAGAGTTACTTTCAGTAGTAAGGTTAGCGGGAAATAATGATGAACAACTATTATAAAGAAATGTGAGGCATGGGGTATGAAAGCATATGGATGTATTGAGAGCAGGTGACATTCCTGAAGGAAATGTTGGCGGTGGAAAGATCAACGCTCAGCTATTTCTGCTTCAGGAAATGAACAGAACGTGTTTGCATGGAGACGCAATGGAAAGAGTGGCTAGGTATGAGATGAAAGTGATAGGATTGGGGGGGGGGAAGGTTGGTAAAAGAAGTGTGGAGAACGTGTGTGGGAGTAGGAGAGAGTGGTTGGAGAATAGAGAGGAGAAAAATGTATGAAAGAGCAGGAGTATCTGAAAGTTTGGTAAATGAGTGGTTGGAAAAAGGGGTAAATGTGGCAACGTGGATGAAGGTAAAATGGGAAGAAGTAGAAAAGCAGGAGCGTCAAAGGTGTATTGAGAGTAGTGGGTACAACCCTCTTTATAAAAGGTGGCAGGTACATGGGAAGATACCATACCTGGGTACCTAGCAAATTGTACACTAAACATAGGGCAGAAGGTAGCAATGGCTAGGGCTAGGTGTGGCTCGGAGGAGGGAGGAAGGAAGATATAAATGGGCGAAGAGTATGGTAGGTGTGTGCTATGTGGGAGTGGGAGAGATACATGGAGTCATCTAGCGGAGGAGTGTAAGAAGATACGGGAGGAATGGATGAATGGGAGTAGACGGATAGAGGAGTGGATGCGAGAGGACGGGACTGGCGTAAAGATTGTGATGACATTAGGGTGGGAGAGGGAGAGGAGAAGGAGGATGTAATAAATGAGTTAATTTTGTTATTATTTTGTATATATGGCTAAGTTTATGAATGCCAATAAAGGTCTTTTTTTTATAAAGAAATGTTTTATTGAAAAGCAACTATGGTACTGATAGTTTAAAAAAAGTATCAAGAGGATTAGAGTGGCTTAAAAAGTTTGATTTTTCTACTAAAACAAAGCTAGAGCCAATCAAATTATAAAATTTATAAATACTGTAATAATACAGAATCAAAAGAGAACCCGAAGCGCAGAAAATGACTAAAATATGGAGGAGGAGTTGCAGAGGGATTTGAGGAATGGTATTATCTTAAAACTGGCAAAAAAATGAATACCAAGCTAACTTGGATAGTAAATACAGAATACTGTTCGCACTGGGCTTACTAGACTGGATAATATGGATATCTTAAACGTATCTATAAAAGTTCATAAATTGATATTACCATTAAGCCGAAACTAGTGTAGTTGAAAATAAAGCAATAGATAAGTAAAACAAACCAAGTGAATCTTAATTATAAACCTTTTATTAACATGATATTTCACCGAATATATGATAAAAACAGTATTGATTCAATTTGTATTATAATATTTTAAACACATCTAGTTTTTTAGTGTTTTAGAAGTACCTTGTTTGATTTAAACCCTTGGTTTCGTTTCACTGTTTGCTTTGGAATTTTTTTTTTAACATTTATATTATTCTTTTTCTATGCGTGAAGAACTTTTTATCAACATTGTCGTATTGTCTATAATAATCTATTTCATTAGTACCAACACTGTTATATAAATGTCTTATATAATATTAAATTAATAATCATTTCTCTAATTGATATAAACCACTATCCATGTTATACGAAACATTCACAAGAGTTTGGAATTTTCGGTACTTTGCTGGTCTTGATTACCATTTGCATCCCTCTTTCTAAGTGATGGTCTCCTTGACATTGAAACAGCCAGTAACCTATTTAAAACGAAATCATAGAAAATGTAGCATTGCGCGATGCTGCAGGAAGCTTACCATAGTTGTTTGCCTTGAACCTAAGCACTACATATCCAGCAGAAGGTACGGGAACTGTATCTTTCACAATTGGATTTTTACTTCTAGGCAGTTGCCCATTTTTATACATATCCATTACTTGATCTCGTGTAGTGATGTTCGCCTCCACCTTTCCTTGGGACATAATCATAAAGCTGTATCCGTGGAGATGGTATGGGTGAGAAAAATCACTTCCTCTCGCTTCGTCCATTATTACTAGTTCTATCATTTTATCAGCAGTGACCTAAAAATTATTAAAATATTAATATGCATAATCCGTTTTTTATTTAGTTTAAAATTGTTATATTTTAGAAGACGTAGTTGCCTTTAACTAGGCATAGGCATTTTTTTACGGAGAATTAAATTCAGTTAAGATTTTTAAAAGTACAAGCTTCTTATCTAGGATAAATCAAATAATCAAACCTCGGTCAAATGAGTGCACTGTTGTAAGGGTTCTGCATTACTCTCATTGCAAGTTTTTTGTTTCTCATTACACAAAAGCGTCTTAGGTGGGGGTATAAATGCAATCTTATTTATAAACGTCGAACGTAATGTTGGTGCGACAATAGTACCATTAAATCTTTCTTGGGCAATTCGGTGAACGTTGAAATAAAGAGAAACGACTTCTGGTATAGTACGCAAATCCCTATCATCGTACACGCGAGGAACATGCTGCAGTTCGTTATAGTAGATACAACCTGGTGTGTAATTGACTATACAATTAAGTCGCTAAAATCAAATTTTATATAATAACTGTATAATAAATTTAAAAGCAAAAAAAAAACGTTTTACCCTATTTAATATTGGTGTGTGATCGTAATCAATAGCTTTACTTGTTGCCCCTTTATATTGCAGAATGGCGTAACCTTTTACGTTACAAACTGAGTAAGTGTTGATCCTGATAGTTTATTGATTGACCGTCTTGTTTGCGTGCAGAATAAAGTCGAGTCGTTCTCCGTTCGTTATAAAGAAGCTATCAACTGAAAAATTAAAATATTATGCATTTGTTTTTAACTGATCACTTGGTGAAACATTAAAAGGTTTATAATTCAAATACATTTTGTATAAGCAAAATTAAAACTATGTCTACAATATATTGTAGAAGTGTATTTTATAATTACCTGCGACTGGTTTAAAATTATATCCATCCGAGTTGAACATTAGTAACGTATGATTATCAATTGATATTTCCATTGGGCAGATTGTACTTCCTGCGTGAATTACCCTGAAGCGATATTTCAGGCCCTAAAATTGATATTTGTTGGTTTCATTTCAATAAGCTTATATGATTTATAATTCACATCAAACAATTCATTTTGTATTATTCAAAATGTAAGTATCAACAATTGCATGCATATATTTTTACAACTTATTCACTAACAAAACTTAATATAGATAATAATAATGTATGGTTTATTAATCCAAGTTCTTGAATTTTTCCATATTTAGACTAAACTAAATCATTGATGTCAACATCGGCTTACATTGCGAAGTTAAAGAATAATAGTGAGCGATAAAATAGTAAAGATTGAAAGGACAAAAGTACAAAAAAAAAGACAAAAAGGCGAAAGAAGGAAGTAAAGTAACTAAATAAGAAATTCATAAGTGTACAAGGGAATAACAAAGCAGAGGCAATGTCTTATAATTTCTTCAATCGGTTATGGAAGTAAGTCTCCTCTTGTATTCATTCCAGGAACATTAAAAGCAAATCGCTACATTAACACAGTTATAGAACAAGCATTAATGCCCTATCTGAAAAGGTTGGAAGCTCCGTTTTCCAATAGGATAATGCAAAGCCGCATACAGCTATGGTTGCTAGGGAATTCCTGGAACTAGCTAATGTTGATTTACTTCCATGACCTTCTCGTTCTCCAGACCTATCATCTATTGAACACATGTGGGATATAATTGGTAGAAGACTGGGCCATCTTCAGCCACATCCACTCACTTTACCTGATGTTAGGATGCGAATTCAAAAAGCTTGGGATGCAATCCCTCAGACTGACATTGACAATTTGATTTTCTAGTGTGCCTAGGCAAGTTGCTGAGTGCTCCATAACTCATTATTGAAATTAAAGAAAAAGTTACTATGATTTTTTATTGAAATTTCTTAGTGTGGATTATTTACGAATTATCTGAAATTTTCGTTTAGTACATCATTTTCTGTGTGAGGAGTCACGTGCCGACAGATACTCTATCCTGGTCAAATCACAGATGTTACAAATTAGGTAAAAAACTTCTCGAAGAGGAGGCGTTCAGAAATCCAAGGAAAACCGATAAGCAACTATTTACAAAAACCTTATCGGTATGACTGCAAGAAGATGAACACCGTATGCCAATTGGATAAGTCTCACGTCATTTATGATGAAAACCTTGGAGTAGCACAAATTAAATTTCATCAGTAGGTCAATTTATCGACATAAAAGGAGGTTTTTACGAAACCTCTTACAACATTGCCCTTAATGTAATATTTTTCGCGTTTCACCAGTATTAAGTCGCTCGCTTGTCTGTCAATTATCTGAGTTTAACTGTTATTTTTAATTATCTAATTGCATCATCGTATAGTGCTATCCGTGCCACTTCATATGTGTTAGTTCATCCAATTTCCTAAATCGACTCCAATATTTTGATTATTTAATGAAATTCACACGTGAATTAATGCAATCGATTTAGACCAAAAAAACACGGAGAATTTAATTTATTTCCTCACAATCTTATAGTTGCGTCCTTCTTTATCGTCAGTCTCTCTCTTGTGTTTGTTCACTTTGTTTACATTTGAGTCACTGTGCCAATGTGAAGATTTGTTTTCTGTTATTTCCCATTACCGTTTAGTCCCTTGCAAATATGGTAAACAATTGCAAACGTGTAATGGGTATACATCCTAAATACTCTAAATTATCACTTAAATGTTATGGATCATGTGCCAAATGGTTCCACGACAAATACACTGGCATGGATAGTTCACAACTAAAAAACCACCATGATGAAGAAAAAGCAAACGGTATTATATGGTACTGTAGCAATTTATATAAAATGGAAGAAGAAGTTCTCACTGAATTTGTTCCATAATTTATGACGGGTTTTCGAGTTTTTACCCGCGAGGTGCGTGAATTGTTCACACGACCTCAATATAGTGGGGAAATAGTGTACATACAACGCCTTCTCGGTAAATCCAACTAAGATGAGGCTGATGCTATTCACAAACAAAAAGTAACCGGACAGAAGTAATCCCAGATCCTAAACTAAACTGAAGTAATCATCTTCAAACAAACGTATAGAAGAGGATGGCGTTCTGGCAGTGTCTGAGAATCATTGGGAGATCATGGGGACTATCACCTAGATTATGGCTGTCAACTACAACCAAAGCTACAGTGTGATCACGTGTTGCAACGCCTGGTATGTATGGGAATTACTGGCGCCATGCGCCCCACACCCACGTCAGCAATGCAGGTTTTATTGTCTTCCCCCGCTGGATTTACACGTACAGAATATAGTCCTAAGTGCAACCCCAAAACTAGTTGATTACGGCCTATGGTGTCCAAAACCAGACCGGATAGGTATGTAGCAATCATTGTCCTTGGAGGGATACTCTCCTAGAGAATAGTCAGGACTGTGCTACTCCAACTAGGATCATCCAGGTGGAACTCACAGGGAGGCACAAAAATAAAGGAAAAACAGCTGTATCCACACAGACAGTGAAACCAGTCTTTGCTATCTTTTTAAATCCGAACGGTTTTTTCAAAGTTTTCAAACTCAAACACGAGATAGAACGATAGGGTGGATGCTTAAGCAAAAGAGCACAAAGCAAAGTGGAAGAACGTCTCTTCTTGTGCTTATTTCAGAAACACAATACGCTTCCAACGCTAAAGTTGCTTAATATTGTGTAAATCTATCCAGATCAAACCTAAAATCCCTGACTGGTATCCTAACAGGGTATTGCCAGGCAAAAAAAACCTCTTTCTATTAGGAATCGCCAACTGCAGAGGGTCCCACTCTATCCGCATAATTATTTTTACTAGGCAAATGTGTCACTAACAATAACTTGTATTTATGTCATTTGGAACATATTTATTATTATTTATTTATTATTATTCTTTGGATAACCTGTTAACAAAAAACACGAATAGATACATACATAAAAATACAATAAATTTTGAGCACAGGAATCGCAGGCGGACTTCATTCTTCAGAATGTTCTTCCAGTCAGACCCTGATGGAATGTTCCATATATTCCAGAATTTCTTCGGATTGTTTCTACAACTGTAGATATTAGTTATTTTAATTTATACTTAATATATTAAGCATTTTGCTTAAAATTTGTAAAATGTTTGTAAATATTTGATTAATGTCAACATGACATATATTTCGTCAAGTACAACTACTAATTTGTAAATATAATTTATTTTACAGCTGTGTTCCATGAAATTACCTTTAGAATAATTATAAGTGATTTGGTAATACAATGTGTGTGTATTTATTAAGGCCAACTAATTGGTTCCCTAATTTCTGGATTTCTACATCATAATATTTACATTTTTTACACTGTTTTTGAAAAACTCGGTATGTTTTAACAATGGCAAACTAAATCTAAATCAATTTTTATATCCAGTTTTATTAATTTCCCTATATAGTATACTGGGTGTCCCATTTTAATCCGCCAGTAGCGATAATTCTGAAACATTGCATTGAATCAAAAAGTGTTCCAAATGAAAAGTTAATGGTTCTGAGGGGGACATCTGATGCCGTAGACTTTGCCCCCCCAGCCCCCCAAGGGGGGCGGGAACAGGGGGCAACTTTAAAATCTTAAATGGAAACCCCTATTTTTTATTGCAGATTCTAATAGACGGTTAAAAAGTATGTAAGTTTTATCCGAAACATTTTTTTATTGGTCGAGAGATGGCGCTGCAAATGTAAAAGTTTTTTGTCAATTAAATTGCGAAAATCGTCACGTAATTAACTGTTATTATTACTTAAGACTTACTCACAACCTTACAAGGTTGTTTTTTTCTCAGCCTGCCCAAATACTACCCCCGCCCTCCCTACAAAGACGTAAAGTACTCAAAAATAGCGATTGAGTACTTCTTTTTCAAATTAAATAATGATAAAATAATTCAAAAAAGAATGTCGTTTTTTTTTTCAAAAAATGAAGCTATGAGGGGGGCCAGGTCAAACACTGTTTGA
>CAXAKX010000402.1:0-23309 GCA_963969525.1 Ontholestes murinus | reverse complement strand
GTTACCCGTTAAATTATAATACATTTTATAACACTACATCGAGAACCAATACTGGAATTTACACCCCTGTTAATGAAATGACGTCTTTAAACTTATTAGCGACGTTTGTGATATTCACTACAATAATATTAAAAAAAATACTTATATCTCTAAAAAATATACTCGTAGAACCGCGTGTATTACTTAATACTAGATGTAGTTTAGTTATATTTTTATTTAATTTTGTAATAACTTTACCTTTATATTAATTTATTTGAATTTAATTTATTTTTTGTTGTCCTGTAATTGGAATTTGTATTCTGTTAGGCAAACAAAGGAATAATAATAATAATAATAATACTCTTGGACCACGCTCTTTTTATGTGATTTGAATCATATGTAGGCTTTAATCCGATCATGGTAGCATCTCCTCCTTGGCAAGTAGGTTGCTTCTTATACTCACCTTGTTCTTACATTAGAACTAGCGTGTTGCCCTTGATCAATTGATTCAGAGCTTATTTATAGTTCTTTATGGTTTTTACGAGCAGCCTGGCTATTTGAGATGAGACAGATGTGTGCTCCTTTATAGCTCATTTTCGTACAAACTCGACCATATCTAATAGGTTTTGTTTTAATGATTTTTATGGTATTTCATTCGTTGGGTTTTCGCAGTAGAAGAAGTAAAAACCATCTCATAACAAAACAATCCAATACAAAAAAATTATGAGAAAATATTTTCTCTGCTATACACCTGCCTGAATTAAAATTGTTTTACATTCGACAACAAATATTTTCTTCAGAAATAGTTCATGGGTCACCATTATCGCCACTACTAGCAGAACTGTATATGGCATATTTCGAAGGAAACCTGTTTGCCACTAATAATAATAATCTATCAAACGTACACTTCTGGTGCAGGGTTGTTGACGACATATTTTGTATAGGGACCTATTTGTAATAATGGGTCATAGTACCATAATGTACAAACAATGTATTATTTTGGGTTTCAGTCCAAATGATCTGCCAGTGAGCCTGTGGTATATCCATCCAGTATTAAATCTAGATATTTCACCTGACCGGACAGCGTAATTTCTTGTCCTTTAAGACTAGTGAAAGATATCACCATAGTTTTATTAGGATTGATATTGAAGTGTTCTCTCATGCACCATTTTACTATAGTACTTGTATAGTGGGCATCTTGGATTAAGGACAATATGATGTTATATTTATTCCTTATGATAATTGCTATATCGTCGGTATAACCTTGCATACAATAACCCTTGTCGATCAAGGTCGTCTCCGGAGCTTATCCACCACGATACACCACAGTAGGCGCAATAGAAATCCGCCCTGCGGGCACTGTTTTGCTGTGGTCGCCGTTTTTGATCTTACGGCTTTTGAGTACTGTCTTGATCCATCTTATTGTAGGTATGTCGATACTATTTTTGTTGGCCCCTTTTTATGGTATAGCTTACTCCTCCAACTAATCATATAGTTCACCTTAAATTAATAATGTAAAGGTACCGAGGCAGGTTATTTGTGTATTTTAAAAGTAATGCCAGCCCTAGAATAGATCCTGGCAGGATCCTATTTGACACATGAGTGGAACAACTTCTATATTTACACCTACAACTTGTATCCCACCCTTTTTTTAAGATTCCAAATGTGTCAAAAATTCTTAATTCAAAAACGAAATTTGCAACAGGCGTAGCAACAACCCTGCTCTTTTTTATATTTTTACTGTTTAATTGATGTTATTGGATTGAGCATAAAAGCGAAATTAGTCAATTGTAAAAACATCATGATGACATATATAGATTAATATCTAAAATTTCCTTTATAAAAGGAACAAAATACAGCATATTTGCTGAATACAAAAATTAAGAATGAATCCAGAAGCAACCAAGGGCTTTCACTTTTGTGTGGAAGGATATGGGTCGAGGAGAAGATCATTGAGAAGCAGTGAACTCCACCTGTGATTCCTGCGGCCAAAATTTTTGTACGGTTTTATGTATATATTTATTTAAATATGTTAGGAGGAAAAAACGACGCTAATAAATAATAAAGAATAAAAAACTCTTGTCGTTTCAACACATTTACTTCTTGCTAGACGGATACATTTTTTACAGTTATATGTTCACCCTATTATTATTGAGGTTCAAGTATGCGCCGGAGATTATTCCTGCCGCCATTGTCGTCTCGACCACCCCATCATCACAAAACGCGTCAAAATTAAAATTACCGTTAGAAGTTTTTTCAACTTTACAAGAAACGACTCAATAGAAAGTTCCCATATTTCCATAATGGTTAGCCACTGTGAAACTATTCTGAGTGTGAAGTCCCACACCCAGAATAATTTCGTGCTACAATATATTATTTTGTAAGTCTTTATCTATTTTTATTCAGCCTTGCCAAATTCTGGTCTCGGTTCATTACACAATCAGATATTTATATTATAAGTGCTAAATCGTATCGTTGGAATTGAAGTAACCAACATTCGGTAGTTTAATTTTATGATGTTAGACAGAAAAATGTCTGGTTGTTAATGTTAAGTAGAATTTTTTGATCAGTTCTATTATCTTTTTTTTCTGTTTGGAATGGATCTTTTTCATATGGTCAAGCAAATGATTAAGATATGAAAAATAAGTTTCTCAGTCTCCGGTTCTTAGATTAAAATAACTCCTATTGCATAGCTTCTGATGTGTCATTATGACATGTGATTTTCTATGATTTATGGTATTAGAATTTATACTCTTAATCATTTAAATGTTTTCATCGTTTATATTTATACTTACTTTTATTTCTAAGTTGAATTTTTTAAGGGGTTACTTCCTTGTAGTTATATATGACTGGTAGATTTATTGAGTCAGGACCGTCGTTCATATGTGGCGATCTTGGCTGGCACCTATTATTATTTTCATTCATATAGCAGAAGACATCGACTTTACGTTCAGTTCAAAAAGCACGTCCTCAAGGTTTTTCTAATGCTATTCAACTAGGTAAATCAACATGTTTTCACAAGATGATATGAGAGAAAACCTCTCTCTTAAGATCATCTCTTAAGAGACTGAATAGGAATTTAAAGGTTTTTCCTTTTTTATACTGGAGACGATCTCTATAGTTTTGCTATAATTAAAACTGTTTGTCTTAAGTTAACTCTCAAGTTTCCCAAGGTTGTTAAGATTGTTAAGGTTGTGTTGAAGGCATATTTATACTTTTGGAATATGTTATTAAATTAGTGAAGTTTTATCAATGATAACGAACTTTCTTTGTAAGTTCATTAATTAAATCTTAACGATGTTGATATTTAAACGTGTTATTTATGTTCTAGGAAACATAATTTGTTTAAAAGGAGTTGATTATAAAAATTCATAAAGGTAAAGTATATCACCAATCTTTTGGTATTTTTCCTAAGAAAACTTTAATCAAATTATGTTTAAATGCTGCAATATACTATTTGACTTATCTAGAGCACTAACTTAAAAGTAAATTTAATTAGTAAATTTTTACATTTTTTCTTTATTATTATGTACCTACGTTGTAGAAACTAATTTCACATTTCTTTTAAAATTAAAATTATGTTATAAAAAAGTAAAGCACACAACTTAACCATGAGTGTCTATTAATCAAACAAACGAAAATAAACAGCTATTGAAAGTTTAAGTATTTGAAATAAACGCTCCAGAATGTAATAATTGAATAGTGGACAAAACAATCTGGTAAAAGTAGAGGTAACTCCATTAGGTCGGCGGTCGGGAGCTCTAATGGAATAAATCACGGGAATGAGGGTCTAATTTCGTGAAAATGCAGCCGCTCCCGACTAAAAGAGTAGTGGAGTGAGAGGGAAAAGAGAGCGGAGGACGCCGTGTGTATTTGCGTGTTTATTCTCTTCATAACGTTAGAACGGATTAACCTGTCGTCATAAATACGCCATGCGGATGAATAACCTTAAAGCTGCCCTCGGCACAAGCACGGGGCAAGTGAAGCAGGGAGCTTTAAAACGCAAAAGTGCACGCAGAGATTAAATAAAACCCTTCTCCCGAATTTATATGGTCGCTCGAGATGAAAATTTCCATAATTTACTAATCTCTACTTTATATGATACGCTCATTTAGTCTTGATATTGTGTGATCACTTAAATGCCAAAGTTTTTAGGAATATATCCTAATAGATATAACTAATGAAGAATAGGTGTCTCCTACAAAGAAACATATTTATCAAATAACAATATCCAATTATTAAATAAAAACACGACTGTTTAGAGTTTTGCTTTATTTGTAGATACACTGCTACAATTGTTTCACCGCACTGTGGCTTCATCAGGCAGATGAGTAATGGTTTTATTAAATAACATCCTTTTTATCATGCCAATAATAAATAATAAAGAAATTAAGCAACTGAACCAAAATGAATGATCAAATTTATTCAATACAGAAATATCACCGAAAATACTACCCAATTAATCAGACATACAGGTCATAAAGAGCAGGAGAGTTATATAATTTTGTAGTGGTAAACCTAGCAAATGGTTTTGGTAAAGAAAATTATAGATTTCTATTGCTAACTATTAACTCAATAATAAAACTACATACACCCACTACTCCGAATTAAAAATAATTTAGATACATCCGAAGATCAAAAGGAAACAGCATTCACAGTGGAAATAAGATAATTGCAACTCAATGATATGCAATTTGGCCAAGGTCTTCTAGAACTCTCCTAAGAAACCAAACTCGATGTTATAATCCTTACTAGAAAACACTTCGAAGATCATAGACTCTGCAATGTTTAAGTGAAAATCTTAGAACTTATTAAAATATTTTCAAAAAATATTTTCATATATTGTGCAAGCGTTTTGTTGCTACAAGTTAAATAAAATAACTTCACATACTACAACATTAAGGGCATGTATCAATAACAATTTTTCTACAAATGAAGGGTTAAAACTATCATTAATCATTTTGAGGTTAAAATTATTGAACTGTTTGGCTATCTTGAGTTTACACATACTTAAAGTAAAAAATTTGTTCAGATATGACTATAATTTTTGTATTAAATTATCGTCTACTTGACCGATTTTTATAAACGTTGGTACTGTTCGTGACGGTTAAAAAGAAGCAGTGAGCCTTAGAGAGATGTAGCTTAAACCCAATCATCCAGCGAGGATATGCTGTTTGTAAAGGGTATGTAACAATCGGTCTCGCAATTCTGAAGGTTCCGAATCGGATACCTGAAAACACTCTCAACGAGTGGAGTTAAGTTTGTGCCTTTTTTCCGACCACTATCAAACAGAAAATTTAGCAAGCAATATTAAGAAAGATATTGTACATATTCAAAAATACAACTACCATCCTAATGATGAATCCAATGACTAATAAAATTCAGTTATTGAAAATGAACACATGGTGCTCGAAATGTACATTTAACGTGTAAAAATAAATTAGTGAAGAAAGGAAATCAAATCGTGTTTTATTAGTGATTATTACTTCACATAACTCAAAACAAATAGTGAATATATGAATCCAATGATATAAATGAAATATTTCTACATTTCTAGAACCAGTTCAAATGGTACTTCGACGTGGCATGTCCTAAAAAAGAGAGAGCAGAACAAATTATAAATAGTCTAAAATCAACTATCTCAGCTGAGTTGTGTGGTGAAATAAGTAAATTAATGGACTTAATTAAACCGGCTTAAATAAGTAACAGGTCACCAAGATGTGAAAGATCAATATAAATCTTTAAAAAAATGTGTTTGACAAAAAAATTGTAATAGAAAAACAGAATAACTGCTTTGAAAATTAAATATCTCTAGAATTAGAACTTAAATATTATGAAACATGGTTAAAACAATAAAAATAAACTAAGAAAGAATAAACAAAATTAAAATTTGTATGAGAAAAATTAATTTAGTCTAGCATAGCTGCACCGTTATCTTACAATAATTATGTAAAAACAACAGCTACTCCTCGTACTTAAACTACATTATATTCAATACGACGTATTTTGTGCTGTTATCGTTTTTTATACACATCACAAAAGTTCGTCAGCAGAGCTATGTTCTTATTACGTGGGTATTTTCAGGAGTAAAACGAGCACGAGAATGAATATATTTCAATAAAATCGAAACAATGCCGTTGGAATTAAATCTCGTGACGCGTCTAAAAATTGCTTGGATATCAGTTATGTCAGCAAAATACTCACAGCGCTAGGTATCGTTGAATCTGTAAATTCGTGCCTTATATCTTATATATCAAAGAGGGAAATCATTATCAAAATTGATGATCACCATTCTAATCCATTTGACATTAACATGGGAATCCCACAGGGTGGAAGTATAGGCCAGTTAATTTTTATTTTATTTATCAATGATCTACCGGAATATATCATCAATAGTGATGTCTTTATGTATGTCGACAACACAGCACTAAACTCAAAGAAGTTGAAGAATAGGTTAATATTGTAATAAACCAATTTCAGCACTGGAAATCCAACAAATTGCTCTTAAATTTAACAAAAACAGAAATTATGGAAATTCACAGATTATACAGAACCAAAAATATTCCAAACTTCCAAATTAACAACAATGTAATATATATCTCGGATAAAACATTTCTAGGAGCTTTTATAGATAAAAATCTTACATAATATAGAATATTTACCAAAAAACTAGGTAAAAGTTAATACGTACATATTATTATCGGTAGTAATATACCAAGATCGAGGTTAATTATCAAAAAATATTTTTTGAGTACCTTGTTACCGAGTAATTGAGCGAGACAATAACATTTGTTGTCTGATTATTAACCGAGAGCTTTAGCTCGAGGTTAATAATCAGTTGACAACAAATGTTATGTTGAGCTGAATTACTAAACGGTAACAGTTACGAAAGAAACTATTTTTTGATAATTAATTCAAGCTCGCGGTGTATTTGGATAGATAATTTACCAAATTGTTATTATTTTCACCGTATACTCCTTATACTCACTGCTGTCCGTTTTTCTCATATTGCTTGCCCAATCTTTGAGTACACCGGCAATCTGTACAAGCGACGTATTTGCGTCCAGAATATAATTCCTTTCTTGGCAAAATGCGTCAAACATTTTGGTGACATATTTTCTATTATAAATCGTATTTGTTACCGTGTATGTAATATAAAATCATCAATATCTTCGGACATTTTGGACCCAAAACGCGACATATTTAATTCAACAATTTAATGTCAGTGTCATAATGTCATGGCCATAATGTTTTTATAATTTTAAAAGCTACTCGCCTAATTACCGTTTTTTTATTATCGAATCTAACCTGATGACAATGCAAAACATTGTTGTAATGCCAAGCTACCCCATTAATTATCGTTTTTCTGTCATCGCGCCTATTATTATGTGGTAAATTATCGTTAAAATCAAAATTAAATTATGTAGCGCTTATTAATGCGTATTATGTTATTGGATATAATATAATCGTTTGGGGTCAAAGTCAGGATGTAACAAGACTGTTTGTTCTTCAAAAACGAGCAATCAAATAAATTTGTAACCTAAGGCTAACAGATTCGTGCAAAGAGCATTTTAAAAATAACAAAATAATAACAATTCCATCTTTATACATCCATCATATAAACTGTGACATACATGGCTACCTAACTAGAGGTCATGAAAATATTGCTATGAATAAAAATTAGCATACGTTTTATGATAAATCTCCATCATATAATTCTACAAAATTGTATAACGCCTCACCGGAAATATTGAAAAAAATAAATTTTCTACCTTTCAAACACAAGATCAAATCATTTAAAAAAATGCAATATGCGAAATAAGTGATTTCGTGACTACTTCTGACAATATTGTGTGATCTAATATTACTACAAGATTATAGTTTGTTCATTTGTTCAACAATTATTATATTATTTTCTTTTTCTCTTGACTCAACTATAAATATATTTTATGGTTCAATAAATTTTAAAAAAATTAAAAAATAAAGCGTAAAATTTTACTTCAAGGTCAAATTAATAGTCTGAAATATTTTTTCAACGGAAGTTTGGTTCAGAACTCAATCAAATAAGGAATACGTATTTTTAATTATTCAAAATCATTTCAAATTGAAGCAGAAAAACTCAGAATATCAATATTTATCAGAAAAGCCTAAAAATCTAAAAACTAAAATTAGTTGGAATCCATCTGAGATTTATATGGTGACATGGACATAATAGGTGACATGAATTTAACAGCTAATAAATTTAATGAATACGTTTGCAAAACCCACCCAGTATTTTAGTATACAGAGTGTATAAGTACAGAGTTTATGAACACTCATTAAAGATAGATAGATGATGGTAATAGAATGTTAAAAATAACTGTTGTACGCGACAGATGTCGCTAGGTAAACTGTGGCCGCAGATGACGGTGCTTTTGCTGCTATCCTTTTATTTATTTTAAAAATGTTTTGTTTTGTTTTGTTTAAGTCAACAAAATATATTATTTGGAACATTGCTACAACTTTACGTTTGCAGTGGCTATTTTATCCGTAGAAGTTGCATTTGTTTAATGTTTTGTTTTTATATGAGATTTTTGAAATTGCTGCCTCTGAAGTCTTAATCAATATTCCCTTCTGATTTAGTATTACAACTTTCCCGTTTAAAATCAACCAGTTCTTTAATATATTTTCTAGATGTTCTTCATGGGTTAAGAGTCTTTTTTCCAAAAAAGTTTTGTAAGAGTTGTAGTCTCCATATTCTTCCTTTTGTATAGCCATCAGGAAATATTCTCAATACTCGATCATAATCAGCAGCAAGTATTGATACTTGCTGCTGATGGCTACTTATTAAGTCATTTTTAAGATTTTCTTTTTCAATTTACCAATCAATGTTAAAAATTTGCTAAAACTGGATGAAAAATATCTTTAGGAATAATCCTCAGACTTTTCTGTTTGCAGTCGTTCAGTGTCCTACGACATTTTATTTTTCAAGATATGTAAGTATAAACACCACATTTAAAGTATAAGGATGGTCCATACTGGACATAGTAGTAACATAAACGATATTTTGTTACTTTAATAGTTTTTAATAATTTAAGACGAAATGTGTTTTAAAAGGGTGTTTTCTATCTATACCCTAGCATTATCTTCATTGAACTTATTTAAATATGAAGATACTACCTTTTTATATAAGTTTGTAAAAATTCCAGGTAAAATGACTTTTTATCTATTTTAAACAACACTCTAATTTCCATTTTCAGTGTGTAGATAATATAAAAATAAAAATTTGTTTTGAGAAGTGGTGGTTTTGCTGATGTTTGATCACCGCTAACACACAGTGGTAAACGGCCTAGTTAAGCAAATTAAAAAAAAAATAAGTGTAATTAACTTTATTTAACTGCTTATATTTGGAGAATCTTTTCTGTCAAGTTGTAAACAGTGAATGAAATCATATTCACTGTTTACAAAAAATGGTGTCGCATACGCGCACCCGGTCGGGTTTACAAACAGGTTTCTTCCCAGAAAGAATGCATGCCAGATGGTAACACTTACGAAGAAAATCTTCTTCAGTTCAAGGACGACCGATGAGAGTACTAGAGGGTCGTATCAATAAGCATGTGATGTGGGTCTTATTTGTTCGAAAAAAGTTTATCAATAATATAAATATCATGGTAGTTTATAGTTGTAAACTAAGTATACCTCCTTAATTATCAATACTAGGTCTTCAAAATGCTATTTATAGTTTTTCTATTTCAGGAATTATACATTGTCTCCGTAAGAATGTCTAAATAAAATCTATTTATTGTATTTGCAGTTCGTCTGCTTCTAATAAGAGATTTTTTTAATGATTGCTAAAAATCAATATCGTTGACGAGAATTAAACTTACACTTAACCATATTTCACACATTTTCTGATCTTCAGTGTCTAAACCAACAATTAACATTTATTTCATTTGACTGTAGTAAGCAAATACATTAAAATTTATTTACAGTTTCATAGAGCCTTCTGTAATGATGAATCCTTCAAAAGTCAGGTTTCAAATATTTGATATAATTTTGAATATTTGAACTGAAATAAACCTTTAATAGATTAGAAGCACTTTCTATCTATAAGAAAAAAAAGAAGTTGCTTGATGTATATTTTTAAGCAATTTACTGTAATACTTAATTTTACAATTTCATTTTGATATCTCTAAATTTTCAGAGATATTTACTTGTGTATACGCGTTTGTCTATTGTCATTATATGGTTTGAACTGTATGTATAGTCAAATCAGTTATTGATATAATAAGAAGAGCATTGGCTGCATTCTAAGATAAAGGATGGTATAAACTACATTTTCTGACACTAGCATCCAGGGTGGCCAGCGGTTGTCCGCAGGAACTGGTTCTCTCACCCCTGCTGTGGAACCTAGTCATGGATGGATTGTTAGTGAAACTCAACAACAAAAGATACTCTTCCCTGGGATACGCAGACGACCTAGTCATTCTCGTTGAGGGAAAATTCAACAACACGATCAGAGAGCTCATACAACGAGCACTGAACGTGATGAACGAATGGTGTGCTGGAGAAGGTTTGAAAGCCTCACCCTCTAAAACCACCATTGTACCTCGAATTGGGTGAGGTTAAGTACTTAGGAGTAATCTTTGATTAAAACCCACCTGAACCTCGCACATTTAAAAATTAAACCTAAATCGGAAATTATTCTTGCGGTAATTAGACGTATGTACGACAGACAATGGTGGTTCAGACCAGGTATGGTATACTGATTGTACACCAGAGTGGTTAGACCTGCAATCATGTATGCTGCTTTGGTGTGGTGGCCCAAAGCCACGCAACACACAACCATACAAATCCTCAGCAAGATCCAAAGACTTGCCTGCAGCAGCATAACAGGAGCTACAAGAGCCACGCCAACTGCAGCAATGGAGACGCTATTCGACCTCACACCACTTCATATTCTGAAGTAGGAGAGGCAAGACTGGCACTCTGTAGACTGCAACTAGCAACGGTCAAAATAAAAGTTGACACGCCATACAGATTTTATTTTTATTTTTAAATAAGTTAATTACACTTATTTGACAGGCAGAGGAGGACCTCTCCGGCAAATGAGGTCGGATCATATGATGATGACCGTAATGAATATAATAACCTTAGGGAGGATATCCACAAACAAAGCATGATCTTGTACACGGATGGTTCCAAATCACACACAGGTACAGGATCAGGAATCTACATCGAGAATATGAACACAGGTCACGCCCAATTACTGGCTAGCCTGGCATCAGTCTTTTAAGCTGAAATATTCGCGATCATTGAATGCGCGAGAACCAATATAGAGAGGAACTTTTGAGACAGGCGTATCTATATCATGTCTGATATTAGGTGGCACTGAGGGCTCTCCAAAGCCAAAGGCCAAATCCAAACTGCTATCAGATGGCGGGGCACTTCGGTATCAAGGGAAATGAAAAATCTGACGAATTAGCAAGGCAGGGACCCACCATACCATTTATGGGACCTGAATCTGTCTTGGGTATAACAAAAAGACGAGCCGCTTTGAAGTCAGAAAGTTGACTCGCAACAAATATAAAGAATACTGAGAAAGCAGACTAGGCCTTAACCACTGTAAGGCCATCATAAGAGGGCCCAATTCTAACCAAGCTGCAGGACTACTGGTACTAAGTAGAGCACAGATGAAGATAACTATAGGACTTCTAACAGGTCACATGACTGTTAAAAAACACAAGTAAAATCCGTCTACACAACGGCGACACCAGCTGTCGGTTATGTGATATGGCACCGGAAACAGAAATGCGCATTCTGTGCAGTAATGCGCTGGAAACAAAAGACAGCTCATGTTTGGTAACTAACAGATGGTACCAAATGATTTCATCGTTAATTGAAGGATATGTATGGAGAAACTGTTATTCAACATTCAACTATCTATCCTACAGTCCAGACTTAGCTCCTTCAGATTATCTTCTGTTAAAAAACTTAAGGACTTTTTGGCAAGAAAGAAAGATTCATCTCAATACACTGCCGGCGGAGGAATATGAAACTGAAATACAAAAACTTATCACACGGTACGAAAAATTCTTAAATTTGCGTGACTATGTAGAGAAGTAGTTTAAGGTATGTTCTTTACAAATTAAACTTTAATATTCGTTAATATATACTAGTTTATTTACTACTTTCCGCATGTTACTTTTCTAATAAGACACATTTTAATTATAATATCTTCTTCACAATAAATTATCATTAATTAGAAGGTTAATTAAACACTGTTTAATTTAATTAATCTTCTAATTAACATAAAAATGTTTCACCACAGGTTAACTGAAAATTTGCATCTGGCGGCCCCATTGGTGCACTGGTTAGCACGCCGACTGTAGTCGGAGGGGTTCGAATCCGAGCTCGGGCATGGATGTTGTGATTGTCCAATTATACCGTATAATAATATTTTGATTGGCTGTAGACAAGTCTCTTATGCCAAGCCTAAATGGCCAAACCAAAAAAAAACAAATATTACATCTCATTTAACAAATAAATAAACATATAAAATTAACTGGCTTATAATATAAATCTTAGAAAGGTTATATATAACCTAAAATGCAATAAAAGGCTTTAACTGTAGAATTTTGTCATTAAATTAATTACATTAAATATAATAATTTCTTATATTACGTTTAGATTTTTAATATAGGATAGAAACTATCTTTAAAAATGTCAATAATTTAATTTAATATCGATTATATTTCATATTCATTTTCCCGGAAAATTAGTGTTATCCCCGGGAATCAAGGCAGCAAAATTTCGATAATTCCCAGGAAATTCCATCTCAAGTTGCTCGGGCCAGCAACCCGTGTACGTATGTACACACCATGTCTTAGAAAACTTTTAATTAACTAATAAGTAGATAACTACAAATGCAACGTATTTTACAAATTTAATTACTTATCTAGGAAAAGTACTGCTTATGGCATATCAATTGCGAATCGTGAAATTATCAGAATGTAATTAACTCACCTAATTTGAAATGCATGTACACATAAATACATACATGAATGCACAGTTGTTTCTATATTGGTAAACATTATTAACGTAAATAGAAAATAATTACGTATATGATTTTCTAAGTGAATTTAAATATCAATTCAATTAATCTCTATAAATATTTACTATGTTTTAGTCACTAAAATTTTGTATATATTACAAAAACATTACATTCCAACATTATTATCACTTGATACTATATAAAATTACCACGTGTTTTAACGGTTTTAACCACCCTTACAACTAACCTCTAGTAATCTGTTTGTCATGTCATTATGTTAAAAAACAAGAATATATTACAACAAATTATCAGTGAATCCGATTCATTTCCGTGTCCAATTGAAGTTAATTATCGCACCTGGAAAAAATGCGACTCCAGGGGGTGACGATAAATCGGCGGCTATGCGGCACAAAAGAGGCGGGAGCCGTGTAGCTCATTGGAGTTATTAAAGGGGGACCCGGTGGGGAATGCTCCCAACATAATACAATCAACATTAACAACAGGAAACGATACATGGGAACACGCTAAAAACACATACAGAGCCGTAATTATTAAGTCGTCGCACAATATGCGTTCCGGAACTTCGCGCCGGAATAAATGTTCTCGCGGGAGGGGTGACGGGTCTGTGCGAGGGAGGCATATACGAAATGTTAGTCACGAAGTGCACAAGATTATCATCTCCCTTTGCACTTCTGTATTTTGATGGGCGGAGGAGGCGAACCCACTTTCTGTTTTACATACGGTGTGTACATATAGGCGCGCATAGGTCGGTACTTTTAAAATTTGCATTTAAAGACGTAAAATTATTTAGTGGAGAAATTTCTAATATTCATATCTATTAATTCCATTACGATACAAATAAAGGAAATCCTTACTATGTTTTCTAACATAATAAATTTATACATACACATTAAATTTATAAATAAATTATTCATTGCCCTATTGTCCCATTAAATTATTTATTACCTTAGCGTACACTTGACCAAGCATAATAAATTATTGATTTTCCCAGCGTACCCTTGACCAATCCCAATAGATTAGTCATTGCCCTATCGTAATCTTGACTTATTCTAATAAATTATTCATTGCCTCAGAATGCGCTTGTACTAGCATACTATTTACCTTTAAAAAATAGCAAAACTGCATAATTGCAGAGATTGTTAAATAAATAAATAAATTTTTACATGAAAATTATGTTACCATAGTTAGAAATATCAAATTTTGGCCAAACATTCGCCATTTTGTTGCTATTTCGAAAGTAATTTCACTAATTGAGACAGTCAGATTCTCACAAGCAAATTTTTCACAAGCAAAATTGTGTGTGTGGCCTGGCGTTGTACTGATGGATCACAATTCCTCTCCTATTTTGGGCTATTGCTTCCTTCAGACAATCCATTTGTTGACAGTACAATCCGAGTTAATCAGTGAAATTAGTGAAGATATTATTATGTCTAAATTTAAAGCTTTTTTAACCCAACGTGAATTAGTTGAAGAATTCGAATGGATGCTGGACGAGATTGAAGATAGCAGAAAACAAGGTCAATAAGAGGTTTATGCAGTTCGGTGTATTTTCCCAGAAACTTGCCATAGATGAGCAAATGGTTCCATACTTTGGACGGCACTCGTGCAAGATGTACATCAGAGGAAAACCAGTACGATTTGGCTTCAAATTGTGGTGCTTGTGTTCTTCGGATGGCTACTTATTTCAATTTATTCCCTACGGTGGAGCAACAGCAGAAAAAAACGAATTTGGTTTAGGAGGAAAAGTTGTACTGGATTTGCTATTTACAATTAGTGGAGTCTCCAGATAACCACAAGATATTTTTTGATAATTTCTTTACCTCATACAAATTGATGAAGGAACTATCAAAAAGGGGATATTTTGCGCCGGGGACAATCCGGGATAATCGCATTGCAAAATGTACAATAAAGGCAATAAAAGTTATCCATAAAGAATCTCGCTGCAGTTATGATTGTGCACAGGATGCAACTATAGGGATCGTTGTCACAAGATGGAACGACAATTCGGTAGTAACACTTGCCAGTAATATCAAAGCAGTAATGCCAATACCACAAGCAAACAGATATTACAGGAAACAAAAAAAGGAGGTCAATATCCTACAGCCGAAAGTGATTAGAGAATATAGCAAATTCAAGGGTGGCGTGGATCTCCACGACAATGGAGTGGCGAATTACCGCATCAAGTGTCATGGCAAGAAATGGTGGTGGCCGCTGTTTACTACTACAATATACAGCATGCTGATAAGCATTTGGAAGATTAGCCAAAGGAAGCAAAATTAGTCAACTCGATTTTAGATCTCATATTGTTACAAGGCTCTTGGTAGTAAAATATCCATCATTTGTAACGGTAGTAGTGCCATTGGAAGTGCGCAAAGATAATGTTGGACATGTAATTATTGTGCATGAAACGAAAAAGCTGCTAAGATGTAAAGTGTGCCAATCAAACACAATTTATATGTGCAAAAAATGTAATGTGCATCTGCACTCAGAATGTTATAAAAAATATCATATTTCATTTTATATACCCCTATTCGCCAACGGTGCGTATACGCACCACTCAAATTTTTGTATATCAAATTTTTTTTTTGAAAAATTTTTATCAAAACTTTCTTGATGAACACCATTCTAATGCGTTTTATTAAAAAAAATCTAAAATATCATCTATTTCTATGCTTGGCCAAAGATGGGTTAAACCACTTCGTAACGCGCTTTAGATTTTTCCTGGAGAAGATCCGCTGCGGTATGTTCTGCTAGTTGTCTAATTTCTGGTGGAGTTCCAACAATTTCTTCTGTGGAGTCACTTTCACTAATTTTAACAATGAATAAATGAATTATTAATAATACTTAAACCAAAATAACGTCAATGTAATGTGTATTCAACAACGACAAATGTCAAATTCATTTGTCCAGGCTACTTGATTGTAATAATAATGGTTACGTAATATATTACGTGCTAGTTTTTTCTTCATTACGTGCATGTATCATAATGCCATGGTTACTAATCAACAAACGATTGCGTTATTGCCTACTTACTACTATGGGAGTAGAAAAAGGTATTTACACGCCATATGGATATACAGGAAAGCCAAAAAAGCATGGGGCATGATGAGGAAAAAGTGAGGAAAATAACTGTAATGCCGATTTTGCGGTATGGTGTAGAAATATGAAAAATGAGAAAGTACGAATGCATTGAGAAAAAGAGTAATGGTTGTTCCTGAATCAGATTCCAGGGGCTGAAAAAGAGTACAATTTGCTTCAAGTAATAAAGAGAATGCGTGTGCAATGAGAGGTAATGGAGAATGTGGTGAAGTATGAGATGATTTTGTGAAGATTGGAAAAAGAGAGTTTGGTGAAAGATGTATGGAGAACGTATATGACAACAAGGTTGAGTGAGTGGAAGTTGGTATGCAGAAATATGTATGAAAGAACATGAATATTCGAGAATATTATGAATGAATGGTTAGAGAATACAGGTTAGAAGATTTAGATGTGAGGGAGATATGGCAGGTGTGTACTATGTATGAATAGGGTGGATATATGGAGTCATTTAGGAGAGGAGTGTAAAGGGGTGTATGAGGAGTAGTTGAGGGGAAACAGGAACGTAACAGAATGGATGTACCTGGTTTTAGAGAGGCTGGGTTAGGAAAGGGAGGTAAAAAGAAAAGTAGAATAGAGTGCTTTTTATATGTCAAGCAGGATAGAAAGTTGATTTTATATGTAAAAGTTTTTATGCCTACAAAGCTCTTTTTTAATTAACAGTACCAAAAAGAAAAACATAAGACACTTAAGAACTTAAAAAATTAAGTAAAAACTAGTATAAGCATTTAAATCCAATTTTGGGTTCCAAAAAAATTATTGTTTTTTTTTTATTTGAATTCACTAAAATAAGGATATGATGAATATTTTGCTCCTCAGAGAGTTTTTTAGTTTTTTGTTAAAAAAAATTTAATAAAGTACAATAATTTTATATTGTGGAGCTAGTATTAAAAAAAACTTTCTAAAATACTTCCTTTCCAATTATTGATACATTTGGTTTTATTAATTTGTGTACTTCGACTCATAATTTGAAACAGTCTTTTGCTACGATGATATATTTAGTTTTTTTAATGAGCCTCTAGAAATTGTCCTACAACTGCACTCCTCTTTTTTTATTATAACTCCGAGATAACTCAATGTCCACCAGATTATCCATAGCAATGTTTTTCTTTTACCAATTTTCTACTGATAGAGATGATAATCTGCCTCCATTCTACCTGCTTTCTTTATTTTACTCTATCTATTTTAAAGAGCTGCAATATATTATGTAATAAAAAATAATCCAGCTGGAAATAAAATATTTTGCAATTTCTTTTTATATATTTGATTCATCGGTCTGATAACTATATACATTTCATAAAGCTATTTTTTTTAAATTTAACTAACACACTTACTCTGTTTTAACCACTAAAAATTATGTAATATATGTACATATATTACAAAAACACACGACTTAAGTTTCAACGGTTTAATGTCCATATTTTTTTTGTTTTTGAGTAACATAGATTTATTGTTGAAAATACTGCAACAATTTTTTCCCCCAGAGACTGTAGTAGCCTTTCCTAATTAGACGTACAACTACCCCGCCCTCTATCATTGGGAAAGGGTACTACTTCTGTGGTATACTTCAAGGATAAATACGAATTAAATATAAAGGGAAATTTAGTTTTAAATAAATATGTTGTATTATTGTAAAAAAACTGAATATGTTTTATTTCTCTTCATAGCTTTTATGTACCCAGCAAAGTGAAAATGTCTTGATGCCATTATGAAAGAATGTAGTCAGTCATATCTTCAGCCAATTACTCACAAACGATTACACATTTTGGTCACTGTGAAAGCGGCATACTCCCAATTCGTCTAAACATATGAGTCACACAGAGATAAGTTGGGTCTATAGAACGAGTGTTCCAATATTTCTCAATGAATTTTCTCTAATTTTTCTCCGGTTAAATTCCCTGTGTGTGACCGATCATTATTATGCAGGAGAATCACACTTCGGATGGACATGCCTCGTCTTTTATGTCGATTAGCCAGTTTGGCTTCAATAAGGCACTTGCATTAATATTCAGCAATGACTATATAAGCAGTATGCCTTTTCTATCCCAACAAACATTTGCAAGAACTTTTCCGATAGACAGACGAATTTTGGTTTTTCAAAGTGGAGCTTCTCCACTTCATGCTTGCTTCTTTAGATTCTGGGGTGTCAGTAGACGAAGAATCCACCTTGGCGACAATTTTCATTAGAAATGTCTGACTAAGCACTTCCGTACGATATTCCTACCTCTTCAGCAATTTCGTATACTGCCGCGGTCAGTTTAAATCAGTAGTCTCAGTAACGCTTGTTTGCAGTCGGCGTGCATGACTCACATTTTCTACTGGCCACTTGAAATTTTTTATGCCATTCGTAGACTTGAGTTTTCTAAAGCGTATTATCAGCGAAATTTGCAGTTAGTCTACGAAGAAATTCGGAAGGTTTTACACCTTCTGCTCAAAAGACTTATGTACATCGTATTCAGACATGATGCTACTCGGTCAAATAAGCTTTAAGAAACCAAATTGGCATCCTCCCTTCCCCTTGACAATCACCTTTTATGAAGGTGGGTGTCATAAATAAATAATTCCAGTTTGCATTTAATTCACCCTCGTATATAAGTCGTACTTGTAAAAAAAATCCTAATCATTTTTCATCTGCCTGATGAAGCCACTGTGTGGCGAAATAATTGTTGCAATATTTTCAACAATAAATTTATGTAACTCAAAAACAAATGTGTTTTATTTTATAAAATTTCTTTTCATTGAGAATTTTAGAATGGAATCGCTCTACCGATTCTTCTAAATCTACTCTATATTTCAGTCACTTGATATAGTTACAAACGAAAATCAACTATGGATTTTCATAACATTCTGTGTTGTCACAGTGCTTAAAGTGTACTTTATGTGCTCTCCGATATTAATGCATTTGCGTTTATTATAAAAAATAAACTCTTAAAGCCTTTCAGTCATTTTCAAACTTTACTACATTGATTCATAAAATGCAGGAGCAAATTAAAAGAGGTGTTATTCCTTCTTAATTATAAATTTCTATAGGATAAATATATAAATATACTACTGCCAGTAATTCTTTCTCTATCATGCTATAATTTAATTTAATTTAATTTAATTTAATTAAAGGACCTTACTAAATATATTGGAAACGTTTAGAAAATCCCACAGCATATCATCGATAATAATATTGTTGTTTCTTGTGGCTTCTACTTAGTTATACATGTTTAATATAAATGAAAGCACTATTTTTTAAGTTTGTATAACCCATTTTTATCTTCGATAATAGATACATAATTTAAGAAAACAACAAGGATATTGTAAATCCTGGAACCAGCCAAATTTAACAGTCAAAATATCAACACCTTTACTTGAAATTATGTATCATAAGTATTATGTTTTCTTCTCGTAACGGTGACATTTCCTTCGGCTGAGTTTTAATATTGAATTTTTTAATCGTCGAAACACCTTTTATTTCTTAGAGAGTCAGAGTAGTGGATAACTATTTAATCACAATATAAACTTAGCGGTAATCAACATAAAAACAAGTAATCTGAAAGGCTTGACAATATCCTCTTTCTCCATTTCCCGTGATCAAAATGTTTTAATTCGTCTACGCCAGTTGTAGTCTTCTCGCGGTCTAATTCCCCAAGCATTTTAAGTATTCGTTTTAGTATATATTTTCTGTTGAAAGATGTTATAAATATAAAACATATAAAAATAAAAATGAAGCACACTCATTGTACTATAAATAAAATGCTATTCATAGAATCATTCTATATTTAGTTTATTTCTGAGCATTTGCAAATTTATTCATTGGAAGTACATTTTTTAAAAAGCCATTTTTTAATAATGTCTATTCATTTAAATATTTACACATTTAACAAACACACGTGAAACATAAAATGTGCACATAACTACTATTTACCTCTCAGGTTTTAAATGCCGGGATTGCATTATGAATATTACTGAACGAGAGGCGGACATTATGTGTTCCGCTATAAAACTTAAAAATAAAAGTTGCACGCTTTGAAACGTTAATTTTAGAATCGTTTAAATATAGAGCGGTTCTATGATGAAAATCGATTCCTTTGTGTAAATTATGAGTTTTTAATATCGACTGTTAGTGTTGTTCCGAGCCGTAAGCTAGAATCCCTATCAGCGGCCCATTTTTCATCCCCGCAGTCGATAAATACTTTTACGGCCCAGCAGATTTATATTGCTCACATAAATATTCATAATCGACAACGCGGAATTACAAAAATACACCCATTATTGGAGAACAGGAAAATGAATAATCTTCGTAAATTCGTAAAATGTTCACTTCTTTTCATAGGCGAGCTTCTATTAAAATTAAATTGGCCAGTATATACATCTATAGTATATATTATCAAAATCGAGATAATTCCATTGAAATACCATCTATTGCCCAATTATTATTAAATAATGAATAAATACAATTATTTGAAAATTTCCACAATTCTAAATAATGACGCAATTATTATTGCAAAAATTAATAGAATTGTTGATCATTTGTAGTAATAATATAATAGCGATATTCAATGTATTTCTGATAAACACATGAATATATATTTTTCGTCGAATATCTTGTTTATTATAGGAACGATCGGATAAATTAATCAAACTTTTTCGATCAGTACAAAGACAGGTCAATTTCGTTGCATATTGACTAGAATGATTGATACATCATGGATTTAATTTAGGTTCCTTTGAGAGATATAAGGGTATAAGGCGTGAGTAGAGACGGCGTGAGGGTTTGTGGTGGTTGATTTATTAAGGGATATATAATAGATCCCATATTTGCTTATGCCGATAAATTCCGTAGCAAATTTCAAAGTGAGAAATTTAAATAAGGCTGATGCCCCCCTCGAGCCCGTGTTCGCTTTAAAAAAGCAATCCGGACGTAATTCTCTCCCTCAGCCTACACTTTTATTCGGGGACATTATTTCCAGTTAAAATTTCCTCCTCGGGAGAGGGAAAACGGTGCCCCACTGCGGTTACAAAGTTAAACATAATATATTTTTCCCATAAAACACCGAATGGAATTAGACGTATAAATTCGGAGCCACCGTGAAACACCACCTGCACATTCTTATGTTTCATTCCCTACTTTTTTCTGCACAGAATGGTTTATATCACCGAGTAATTGTTCTGGTATCTCGGATAGATTGAAGGCAGAAAAACTCCAATGCCAGTTACAGTGGCCGACAATATTTATACTAATAATATTCCAGTAATTTATTAAACATTTCTATTTGTATTTTTATAACCAATGAAAATGGGCTATAATACAATTTAGAAATGGCTGTAATAATAATAATAATTGGATATAAATAAATAAATATATACATAAATGGTAAAATAAGAGATACAATATTAAAATATACTAGGATTGATAAGTTGTTAAGTAATTTTTAAGTAGAATGTTGTATAGTGTTGTATTAAATTATTAAGTTAAAAAATAAATTTTACATTTTTTGTAAACCTTAACATTGTGGTAACATTTTATCTGTATTTTAAAAGTTTAAACAAACCCACCACTATTCTTTTAGTCCCGAGCAAAATCCTAAAATCTATTCCTTAAAATAACCCAACATTTACTAACTCCATCTCTAAATGCTAATTTAAACGTCAATTGATTGTCAGCTATCACAACTTGAAAACAAACAAATCTGCGATACTATTTATATTATTTATATATATATATATATATATATATATACCGGGTGTCTCAGACCACCCGTACCAGCCTTTTATTTCGACAACGCTTGGTCGAATGTGACTGGGACAAAAAATCTTATTACCAAAGTGAACCCAAGGAATCCAGTGATGAATTTATTTTTTACCGGAATTAGCCGGAAGTACTCGGAACCGGAAGTAACTTTAAAATTTAAAATTGCAACATAGGTCGAGTATGGTATTAATTGATAGGTCTTTTTAAAAGAAACAACTTTTATTAAAATGTTTTTTTTAATATTTTTCATATTTATAAAAATAAACGAAAAAAACTAAATTGAAAATTAGTTACCCATTCAACACTCAATTTTCTCAAGTAGGCTTTGCTTTTTTGTTATGTCTAAATAATTGACGTTCGTGAATATTTGAAGTAAAATAAATTATTATTATCAATGTATTGAATGTGTCAACATGGTTTTACAAACATCAAAGGTTTGGTGAATGCGGCCAAAACTATCATGCTGCTGAGTGAATTTATGCTGAGCGATACCCTCAACGAGCCAATCAGTCAATGTTTTTCGGCGTCTTGCAGAACGAGTTAAGACAACTTGTAAGCTACAGCCCAGCCACAACAAAGGTCGAAGTATGAGAAAACGTGTACAAGATTAAAGAACACCAGATATTCTTGCAGCAATTGGTCTGGACTTGAACATCTCGACTAGAAGAATTGAAATCGATGCTGGAATAACTCGCTCCACTACTTGGAGAGTTTTAAAAACAAACAAATTCCATCCATATCATATCTCTCTACACCAGAAATTTGAAGAGCGGGATTTTCAAGTTAGATTGAATTGAATTGTGAATGGTTGTCTCAAAAAAATAATAATTTCCAAGACAAAATTTATGGACAGATGAGGCGATATTCAAAAGCAACGAAGTTGTTAATTTACATAATGCTCACTACTGGAGTAATGAAAACCCTCATTGGTTAAGAGAAGTTGATAATCAACACGTGTGGACCCTGTTTGGTGTGGTATTTTAGGAAACCAAATAATTGGTCCGCATTTTTTCGATGGTTCATTAAACGGAACTAAATAAGCTGATTTTTTAGACAATAATCTTATTGACCTTCATTACGCAAGCGTTTCTCGTCAAACCGTTGATCGCCTTTCTCTGATCGATGGATTGGAAGGCTAGGACCATTTCCATGGCCACCTCGTTCACCTGACATAACGCCTCTTGACTTCTCCTTGAGGGGACGTATCAAAGACCTAGTCTATAAAGAGGTTCCAACCAGTAATATGAAGGAGAGGATACGGAACGTCTGCCGTTCACTTAGTGAAGATGAGATTCTACGGGCCATACGACGTTCGAAATCGGCTACAAAGATGCATTGATCAAGAAGGAAGGCAATTTGAACATACCATAAATAATTGAATAGTTGTTTTAATTATCATTTACTTGATTTTCGTTCTGCAAGGCGCCGAAAAACATGTTT
>CAXAKX010000401.1:0-16398 GCA_963969525.1 Ontholestes murinus | reverse complement strand
CCTGTATATAACTGATTATAGATAAACATCATCCACACTGTTTTATATTTTATCAATCTACCAATTAAAATAATCATCATATCAAATAAAGTACATATTAATAAACTAATTGAACTATATAAGTTATAGTTTTAAATTGTATTTAATAGACAGCTGAATACCAAGCTTATGGAAAGCATTTGTACTAAAGATTAAATACATTAAAGTTTTTATTTTTGGAGCAATATGTGATGTACTGGGTAGAAATAATTCTATAAATGTTTTATTTATCTTTAGATCACTTTCAGCTTATTTATAAATTTTAAATGCATAAATAAATCATGTTCTTAAAATTATAAAAGTATAAAATGCATCATACAAATCTTCAAGTATTAATTGATTGATACCAAAGGCGTTTACTTTGTGATAACTTAAAATTATTTTTTTTAAAGGGTTTTAGGTTGTTAATCATTATTATTATAGTAGCTAAAAAATTCTTCAAGTAATGAATCAATTAATTTATTGTTTTATATTTTTTTAGGAAAATTAGTAGTCATGGATTACTTACCTGTACTTATAAAACTCTTAGAAGGCGGATGGAAGAGCAGCGATGAGCACGTTCTCTCCTTACTACAGCTAATAATTGAAAATGACAGCTACGCCCGGAATGAGTTGAAGAATCCAAGCTTCCGCCTAAAAGACACGATACTGGCACATTTGGATATTGTGCGCGGTGTGGAGGAATACAGGGAGGAGCAGAGTTACTGTGAAAATATTTTGAAGCTCGTGTATTCGTGAATAAATTGAAATATAAATAAATACATTTGTTCAAATTTATCACTCTCCCTAAAAAGTTCACAAAACAAACGATTAGAATATAATTTTTTAATTGTTAAAACACTAAATTATTACTTTTTTATTATATTTAGTTTCAAAATTTTATTTGTATATAGTTTGTACATATTTTGAAATTTTTGTAATAAATAGTTGAAAAGGAAATTTTTATTTTTGTTTAACCGCGATATTTTTTCTGTACTGTTTTTGTTTGTTCTAAATGTGATAATATTTATTTCTTAAGAGCAGAAAAAGCAATGACGAAATATGAAGAGAAAAAAATTAAATGCTATATAAACTTTAATTTTTATTAAGGAAATACAGGGTGACGAAAAACCTTTGGTGCTGTATCTCGCTTATTTTTGATCCGATTTTAATAAATAAAACATCAAATTAAATGATTTTTAAAAGACTTTAATATGAACTGTACTGATATTTTTTATTGCATCCAGTTTTTGACAAAAGACGATCAACTTTTTTTTTTTAAATTGCACTGTATATATATTTTGTACTGATCCGCAAGGAGATTTTTTTCTGAATCTAAATTTGTAAACGATTTTATCCATTCATCAAACCAAAGTCGAGAAATTGAGGATTAAAAAATTAAAAATCAAATACCCATAGTAAACAATATACAGAGCCTATTCCAAATGTCAAAAGTGACAGTGTCAGTCATTAGTACAATACTGCAATGATTTTTAATAATTTCATAATAAAAATGTTGCAAGATTTCAAAAACTGAAAAACGATTTCTGTAGAAGCACAAAATTCTAGTACAGTGTTTGAAATATTGCAATATTTTAATTATGAAATAATTAAAAATCGTTGCAGTATTGTATCAATGGCTGTCACTGTCACTTTTGACATTTAAAATAGGGTCTATATATTGTTTACAATGGATACTTGACTTTTTATTTATTTTTTTAATCCTCAATTTCTCGACTTAAGTTTGATGTATGGATAAATTTGTCTACAATTTTATATTCAGAAAAAAAATCTCCTTGCGAATCAATAAAAATATATATACAGTGCAATTTAAAAAAAAATGTTGATCGTATTTTGTCAAAAACTGGGTGCGAGAAAAAATAACAGTTCAGATTCTATTAAAGTCTTTTAAAAATGGTTTAATTTGATGTTTTTATTTATTCAAATCGGATCAAAAATAAGCGAGATACAGCACCAAAGGTTTTTCGTCAGTCACCCTGTATAAACACACACAAATCACACGGTGGAAGGACCACGTGGTCGATAGCCAAACACTACTACTACTATAAACTGTCAACGTTTGTGATGTTCATCTGTTTTCAACTGAAAATTATATAACAAATAAGTTTTCCATTTGTTTTCGGAAATTTAAATTTAACGCGTCTTTATTTTAACTTTTTTTTCATTCAGTGTTTTATTTTAAATCTATAAATGAAACAAAACATTTCTTTAATTTCTTTAATAAAGATTTTAATGAATTCTACAGGGTCCTATTTTTTACCAATAAGTTGTAATGTTTTTTTTGTTTGTTAATTAAAGAAAAAATATTACCTTTAGAAAATTGACACAAAAAATTCTTTTATTTTATTATTTTGTCTTCACATGTTCTTTTATTGTAAGGAGTGTTCAATAAAAATTGACGACCTTTTAGCTTAGAAAAGATTAGATTTCCAACATCAACTTAGTCATCTATTTTTATCTTTAGCTGGAGTTTTTACATAATAATGTAAAACATGAGTGCAGAAACGCTCATAGAGAAGATTTATTTACCTTAATATTAATTATCATTATTAATACTGTACTCAAATTTCAATATTTAATTTTTATATTTTTATCTTAAATAAATAAAAATTGACTATTTTTTCCATTGCCAAAGAGAAATTTAAACAAAATAAAAAACATTTTGTATTTCCAGATATTTTCCTCATTTATTTATTTTCATTTTCTGGAGAAAATTGTATTACTGCATACATCATTATTTGGAGAAACATAATACATAACAATAAATATGAAACAGATAAATTATGTTAGTACGTCTGGGCTATAAACCTGCGGTCTTTCTGCCCTTTTATTACTATTATATTTAAAAATATTAATTCTCTTTAAATATTCCATGTGCATTGTGTTGCATAACTTCGCGCCGTCGGCACCTTGTAAAAAAAAGAAGAAATTAAACCGCGGCGTTTATACGCGTGCGTTCCGACGGGCATCAACGGACGTAATTTTGCCTTAATAATATCAGAAATTATATTTACTTATACTCTAAAAATAATGAAATTATTCACAGGCGCGCATAGGCATCGCACTCATCAGCGAGGGGGGCGCCGTTTTATAAATAACGCCAATTACACAACCATTCCGCGAGACAAAATGTTTTCAATTTGTTGCGGAAGGAGTTCGGAAATATTTAAACAAGAAGGGCGACGCCTAAAATGGCCGCCGGGACGCGTAATTATGCAACGATGCATCGATTTTTTTTCTCCTCTTGTCCGCGACGAAGGTAACGTGCAAAAAATTAAACACGGCGGTAATGTAACGGCATTCCAGGTGCAGATGATTATGAAAGATAATAAAAATTAATATTTTCACTTGATAATAAAGAATGTTATATATAAATTAATTAAATTATTAATTCATTTATATGTAACATTATTTGTTTAAAAATTAGTTCTGATTTTATTAAACCAATTGTTATGGAAAACCATATCCCATTTGTTTATTTTCACTGTAAAATATTATGATAATATGATTTTTTAAAAGTTTTAATTGTTCTGATTGATATCTTTATTTTTAAATATATGTATTGTTATCGATATCAATTGTTATCAATAATATCAGTTTCCGTGTTCTACAATTTCGTTTTTAATATAATCGACACTTGTTCTGCTCCTCTCTTGATGGAACCAAATTTTCAAATTTCTAATTTCCTTCTTCTAATTCTACAATTTCATTCGTTATTCGAGACTCAACTGTTTTTGCCAACCTTTAATACATTTGGTGTCATTGAACCGTATATTATAACCAATTTCAATTTTATTTTGAGAAAATAATCTGTTTAAAAATATTTCAATTTATTTTTTTTTGTATTTTGCCTTTATCATAGAAGCCCTTATACTTATTGGCAAAAAAACATGGCACAGTCGATTTTCACAAGATTTTCTTGAAGCTAATTTTTCAACAGCAAAATTGTTCGCCACGAACAGGAAC
This sequence comes from Ontholestes murinus, assembly GCA_963969525.1. Classification (NCBI taxonomy): domain Eukaryota; kingdom Metazoa; phylum Arthropoda; class Insecta; order Coleoptera; family Staphylinidae; genus Ontholestes; species Ontholestes murinus. The sequence goes on along the minus strand of CAXAKX010000401.1, from coordinate 12,393 downwards.
ATATGGTAATAACTAGGTGTCAAGTCCGGACTCTGAGGTGGATGCATAAGAACTTCCCAACCAAACTCCCGAAGCTTCTGGCGAGTCATTATCAATGAAAATCGAATTTTCAACGTTTGCAATAAGTATGCGACATTTGTGAACCATCAGTGCAAAACAAATGAAAATCGAATTTTCGTTTTCAACTTACAATAAGTATACACATTTGTAAATCCTGGGTGCAAGAATTTTTAAAATCCGAACTTTCGTTTAAAAGTTATGTTCAATAAAAGAAAAACAAATGAAAATAGAATTTTCGTGTTCAACGTTTACAAAAAGTATGCGACATTAATGAACCATCAGTGCAAGAATTTTTAAAATCCGATCTTTCGTTCAAGAGTTATAACCAGTAAAGGAAAAACAAATGAAAATCGAATTTTCGTTTTTAACTTCTACAGTAAGTATACAACATGTGGAAACCCTAGGTACAAGAATTTTTAAAATTAGACCTTTCGTTTAAAAGTTATGTTCAAAAAAAGGAAACAGGTGAAAATAGAATGTTCGTTTTTAACTTCTACAATAAGTATACAACATTTGTAAATACTATGTGCAAGAATTTTTAAAATTCGACATTTCGTTCTAGAGATATGGCAAAAAAACGAAAAACAAATGAAAATCGAATGTTTATTTTCAACGTTTACAATAAGTATGCGACATTGCTGAACCATCGGTGCAAAGATTTTTAAAATTCGATCTTTCGTTCTAGAGTTATGGGCCAAAAAACGAAAAACAAATGAAAATAGAATTTTCGTTTTCAACGTTTATAATAAGAATGCGACATTAGAGAATCATAAGTGCAAGAATTTTTAAAATCGGATCTATCGTTCAAGAGTTATAACCGATAAAGGAAAAACAAATGAAAATCGAATTTTCGTTTTTAACTTCTACGGTATGATACAACAATTGTAAATCCTGGTCGCAAGAATTTTTAAAATTCGACATTTCGTTCTAGAGATATGGCCAAAAAACGAAAAACAAATGAAAATCGAATGTTCGTTTTCAACGTTTACAATATGAATGCGGCATTTGTGAACAATCGATGCAAGAATTTTTAAAATTTAATCTTTCGTTCTAGAGTTATGGCCAATAAAGGAAAAACAAATGAAAATAGAATTTTCGTTTTCAACTTCTACAATAAGTATACAACATTTATAAACCCTGGTTGCAAGAATTTTTAAAATTCGACCTTTCGTTTTAAAGTTATGGCCAAAAAATGAAAAACAAATAAAAATCGAATGTTTGTTTTCAACGTTTATAATAAGTATGCGGCATTAGTAAACCATCGGTGCAAGGATTTTTAAAATTCGATCTTTCGTTCTAAAATTTTGGCCAAGAAACGAAAAACAAATGAAAATCGAATTTTCGTTTTAACTTCTACAATAAATATATAACCCTGGGTACAAGAAATTTTTAAATCCATCCTTTCGTTTAAACGTTATAACCAATAAAGGAAAAACAAATGAAAATCGAATTTTCGTTTTTAACTTCTACAATATGTATACAACATTTGTAAACCCTGGATGCAAGAATTTTTAAAATTCGACCATTCGTTCTAGAGTTATGGCCAAAAAAGGAAAAACAAATGAAAATCGAATGTCCGTTTTCAGCGTTTACAATAAGTATGCGGCATTAGTGAACCGTCAGTGTAAGAATTTTTGAAATCTGATCTTTCGTTCAAAAGTTATAACCAATAAAAGAAAAACAAATGAAAATCGAATTTTCGTTTTCTACGTTTACAATAAGTATACAACATTTGTAAACTCTGTGTGCAAGAATTTTTTAAATTCCACCTTTCGTTCTAGAGTTATTGCCAAAAATCGAAAAACAAATGAAAATCGAATATTCGCTTCCAACGTTTACGATAAGTATGCGACATTGGTGAACCGTCAGTGCAAGAATTTTTAAAACCCGACCTTCAAGAGTTATAAACCGATAAAGGAAAAACAAATGAAAATCGAATTTTCGTTTTTAACTTCTATAATAAGTATATAAAATTTGTAAACTCTGGGTGCAAGAATATTTAAAATTCGACCTTTCGTTCAAGAGTTTTGGGAAAAAGAAACGAAAAACAAATGAAAATCGAATGTTCGTTGTCAACGTTTACAATAAGTATGTGACATTAGTGAACCATCAGTGGAAGAATTGTTAAAATTCGATCTTTTATTTAAGAGCAATGATCAAAAATAATCTGAGTGGGCGATGACAATTGAAGAAACACCCTGTATATATTTTTAATTCTTACATTTTTGTGTAAATATTAAATTGTTATCAAATTGTGAAATTTTCTATAGTTTTATTTTGTTAGAAAAATTGTATGGACTTTCAACAAAAGTTTTGGCTTTATATTTGTTTATTGGAAAAGTTTTCAATTGTTTAAAACCGATTTTCTATTAATTTCAAGGTTTTCTATTGTTACATTTTAATTTTTTTCTGTAAAATTTAGGCTCTATTAAAAATTTTAGTTTAAAGAAAATCTATTCTATATCAATTGTTTTTAATAGATTTCAATTGTTTTCTTTTTGTAAAATTGCAACTAATCTTAAATAAATTGTCACGTTCAATAATTTTATTTATCAAGTAATCAAGTCTTTCATTTGTTTTTACTTGAAGAATTTTCTGTTAATTTTCTTCTTAACAATAACAATAACAATAACAATAACAATAACAATAACAATAACAATAACAATAACAATAACAATAACAATAACAATAACAATAACAATAACAATAACAATAACAATAACAATAACAATAACAATAACAATAACAATAACAATAACAATAACAATAACAATAACAATAACAATAACAATAACAATAACAATAACAATAACAATAACAATAACAATAACAATAACAATAACAATAACAATAACAATAACAATAACAATAACAATAACAATAACAATAACAATAACAATAACAATAACAATAACAATAACAATAACAATAACAATAACAATAACAATAACAATAACAATAACAATAACAATAACAATAACAATAACAATAACAATAACAATAACAATAACAATAACAATAACAATAACAATAACAATAACAATAACAATAACAATAACGATAACGATAACAATAACAATAACAATAAACCATAACAAAAACAATAACATTTAAACTTTAAAAAAATAACCCTGGAAAAGTTTACAAAGAAGAAACAATTGATGAAAACCAGGGAAAATTTCAGAAAGAAGAAATTTCCACTGTTGATTTGTCCCTTTTGAACTTTTCCAGTGTTCTTTTTTTAAACATTAAATTATTTTCCAATTATTTTTAGAATAAATAAACAATTAAATAATAATAAAAAAATTAAACTTAAGTTCTTTACGTCGTCGAAAATTAATTAATAATAAGAAAAACACTAGAGTTGTTGTAGATTTACGTGTTTTTCTTATTATTAGTTAAAAATAAACTTATTGTTTCTAAAAATTTTCAAATATTGTTCTTAGGAGAGTTCATTTTTTCATTTTTGGAAAAAGAATCTAAGAGTTTTTATGCAAATGTTATTTTTAAGAGAATTAAAAAGTTGTCAATTGATTTGAAAACATTTTTATCTCTGGTAAAGTTTAAGCTATTTAAAAAAAAAATTTTTGGTATAAATTTTTAACAATTTTATCTCAGTTTTTCAGTAAATAATTGAATGATGAATGAATACAATTTATTCTTGAATGTTGTCGGCGTTTACTTGGTGGTACATTTTGATTAAAATTAAATAATACACTTTTCACTTTGTTTTGAAAAGTGAAAAGTGTTTTATTTAATTTGAATACAATTTAACTGTTTTTATTTTCAAAAACTTTTAACTATTTTTGTAACAAATGTATTATTGTTTTCTTAGAAAGCTTTACTTATTTTTCAATCAGGCGTTTTTATGTAAATTTTAGTTTAGAGAATTTGGTTTTAAGAAATTTTCATATTTGGTAAAATTTTAGGTCTCAACTGTTTTTTTAAATTATATTCTTCTACTATTTTTCATGTGAATTTTTTACTGGTTTTCTTAAACTAATTATTTTTTTTTCCAACTACATATTTAAAAAAAATGTTTTTAATTGTCAAATATTTCTCTTAGGGTTCAAAAGTTCAATTGTTGATTTAGAAAGATCCAAGCGTTTTTATATAAATTTAATTTCAAAAGAATTTTTTAATATCGTTTTAAACAGATTTCAATGGTTTTAAACAGATATTTTAATTTGTATAATTTCAACCGTTTTTAACAATTTTTTTTTATAAGTTATAAAATTCCATTGCAATTTAATTAACTTTTCCAAACAATTTTTTATTAATTCTTGAATTTTGAAGTCGTTTACTTCGTGGTACATTTTCAATTTTTAATGAAGAAAACACTTAACTTTTGGTATAAAAAAGTTAAGTGTTTTCTTTATTAAACATTTTTTATTACAAAATTTTAATATTTTTTCAATTTCAGCTGACATTTTTAGAAACTGTTTTCAAATGTTTTTTACAATTTAATTGTTTTTTTTAGAAAAAATTTAAACGTTTTTACACAAATCTTAATTTTAGTTAGAAGTTCTCTTTAGGAAGTTTTCAATTGATTAAAAAACAATAAATTTAAAAATACGAAAACATTTCGTGAATCTACAATAGTGATTTTACTAAGACTACACAAATTAATTTGAAACAACTACTTCTCTGGCTAATACCTCGACAGACATTGAATAACAAAATTAATTTGCGTGTTACGAATAGTACAACTAGATTCACGAAATGTTTTCGTATTTTTAAATTTATTATTTAATTTACTACAACGAACTAATATAATATAATTTATAATAGTATGTATTTTAGATTAATTTTTAGAAGAGAAACAAAGCAAATAATAAACAAATAAACAAATAAACAAATAAACTAAAGGATTTTAATACATTTTATTATTAAAAAACATTTTTATATCTTGTAAAATTTCAGTTTTTTTTTAACATATTTTATTTATTTTTTAAGAATTTTCTTCAACTGTTTTTTAATAATTGTTTCTTCTTAATAAAATTTAAGTGCTTTCTAAGTTTTAACTATTTTGGTAAAAAATATATTATTATTATTATTATGTAGACTTTAGTTTAGAGAATTTCAAAATGTTTCCATTTGATTTTAACAAATTTTCATATTTTATAAAATCGTAGCTTTCAAATGTTTATACAGGATGAGTTAATCCAATATGTCATATTGGATTAAAGAGAAAAAGCATATCTTTTAAAAAGTTTGCGTCATATCTCGGAAAATAATGGCGATAAAAATTTTCTGATTATTTTTTATTAATCTACATAAAATTATGTAAAACTTTGTCTTTTACATTGTTTTTTTTTTCTGTCTGTTATAATAACCTTTAGTTTTTTGAAAACTTTGAAAGTGGAATTTTATTCGTCTCGTAAATCTACACTTCTTTCCCCATTTAACCGTTTCTCTATCTCTTATAGTTTCCGAGATCCCCATAGAGAACATCTAAAAAAACTCACCCTGTATATAATTTTCTACTATTCTTCGTAATTTTTTTCTTGTGAAATTTTTTTAAAAGTATTTTTTGTGTTTTTCCAGCTATTTGAAAAATTAATGTTTTTAATAGTTTTAAAATATTTCTCTTAGGAAAGTTCAATTGTTTATTTTTTTCAGAAAAAATCCAACCCTTTTTTATGTAAATTTTAATTTTATAAGATTTTTTAATGTCGCTTTAAACAGATTTATTTATCTGTAGTTAGAGTTTGAAAAAAGATTTTTTTGGTAAAATTCCGTTTTTATACAATTCAACTTCTCTAAACAATATTTTTTTGGAAAATTTCAATATATTTTATCAATTTCAACTGATTTTTTAAAAATTCAATAGTTTTTATAGAAAAAGGCATTTTTTTATGTTTAACTTTTCTAAACAATTTTTTTTTTTGTAATATTTCAATATTTTTACAATTTCAACAGACATTTTTAGAAACTTTTATATTTTTAAAAATTTAATTGTTTTTGTTATCGTTTTTTTTTAATACAAGGGATTGTGAATTTAGTTTTTACTGCAATTTTTAATGTTTTTTCTAGAAAGTATTTCATTGCTTTAAACAAATTTTGAATTGGGTTTTATTTGTAAAATCATACTTTTTATGTTTTAATATATCGAATTGATTTATCATATTTCATTTTTTTTTGCACAATATCAATAATTGTCATCAACTGTTTGTTATTCTTTAGAAATATAAAAAAAAAATTAAGCAAATCTCATTATTTTACAAAATATAATTAAACTCGGTTTGTTTCACTGATTTTTTATATTTACTCGACTAAATTCAAGTTTTTTATGTCAATTTTAATTGCAAATGAATTAAATGTTTCTTTAGAAAGTTTTAATTTACTTATAACAGATTTTCAATTACTTTTAAACAACTTTTTTAGAAAGTTTTTAACTGATTTTTTAAGTAATTTAGTTGAATTTAAGTTTCAATTATTTTTAAGCAAAATTGAATCTATTTTGACATTTCAATTATACTTTCTCGACAAATTTCATATTTTACATATTTCAAATGTTTTTTTTAATATGTCAATTATAACTGTGAATTAAATGTTTCATTAGTTTTTATTTACTTGTAAGAGATTTTCAATTAGAATTTTTTAGAAAGTTTTCAACTGTTTTTTCAAGTCAAAAAATTGAATCTAAGTTTCAATTATTTTTAAGCAAAATTAAATCTATTTTGTCATTTCAATTATTCTTTCTTGACAAATTTCATGTTTTACAAATATTATTTTTTAAATATACGTTAATGACAGAGAAAGAGATTTTATTTGAAACATTCATTATTAACTTTAACGCAAATCTAAATTGTTTAGTTAAAAAAGTTTTTAATGCATTTTTTTCGTTTGTTTAATTTTACATGGGGTCTAGTTAGATTGAAAAATTATAATTTACCTAAGGGTAAAAGGAATATATCTATGATAATAATAATAGAATATTGTTTTTATTGATAATGAGACTTCAAACTCCGTTATATTAAATCCAGAAAAAAAATTTATATTAAAAAAGTTTTCTTTTGTACACAAACACGCAACGATTTTTTTTTCCACTGATTTCTACATTTCCTGTCTAAAAAATTTGCATTTTATTATTTCAGGGGTATTTCTGGGCGAGAGGAGTAAGCTACGTGCTCGATAAGGGCGACACGTTTGAACGGTGGACACTCTCCTTCTCTTTCGCTCTGTCTCACTTTCTCCTTCACGCACCGTCATATATCCTCTCGCCTCAGGTGTATCCGTCCTTTGCGCGCACGCCGCAGCTCAGGTAAAAATTTAAACAACCCCCCTCGCCCCCGCACCGACGCCATTGCGCTCTTTAAACAAAAACGTGCCATCGGCCTTCAGGCTCGGATGCCGCGCGCCCTCCTTACCTCCCTCCCCGCCGGCCCTGTGTAATAATAATAAAAATGGTGATGTGGCCATCATAGTACTTTCCCTATATTTTTCTCGAAAACTATGAGGTTTACGCAAAAATGTTGTTCTTAATAATTTGTGCACTTTTGAATTCGTTACAATTATTTGTTATATGAATTTTATCTATCTCCAATAGTTTATTAGCAATTGGCAAAAAATGTCAAAAATTTCAATTTTTATTTTTTTTCTCGAAAGTTAAAAATTTTATGAAAAACATGTTCGAATAAAACTTGTTCAGTTTTTCATTCCCTTTAACTTTTGTTTGAACCGTTTTTTAAAAATTTTCATATTTAGAAAAATATCACGAAAAAACAAAAAACGCCTCGAGTAAACAACCACTTCCGGTTTATGAATGTTTACCAAAAGCTTTTCAGATCGAGTTTTTAACAATAAAACCTTAAGTTTAAAGTTTCATGCCATTCGGATCATTCGTTTTTGAGATACAGCACCCACCGACAGACAGACAGACAGACAGACAGACAGACACACACACACACACACACACACACACACACACAGACACACAATTTTTTTTTCCAGAAATTAGTGTTTTGGGTTCAGGGGACCCCAAAACGGATATTTCCGCAAAAAAAAATTTTCAAAAAAAAATCACGAAAACAATACTCCCCCTATATACTACGTGTATAGGGAAAGTAAAAACTGGAAAACGTTCCCCACGGACCCTAATAATAATAGTAGTAATAATAATAATAATAATCACCACTCGGTTTCGTGTTTAACCGACGGAATCTCGTAATTTTTAAACGTGTTTTAAACACAAAGGATTGATCAAATTTACGTATAACATTCTTTTCTAAAATGAAAAAGGGTGAAGAACAATAGTATTCATAGTATACCTCTTAACTTTGCATTGAATATATGTTTCAATATGTTTCGTCACACAGTGGCTTCATCAGGCAGATGAATAATATATTTATTTGAAGTTTGATCGTATTAAGGTATATTACATAGTTAATATATTATAGAACACATATAAAACATTAATAGAACCTAACCAAAATGAAAAACATTACTTGGACAATTTCTAACTTACCACTTGAATAATATTGAAGACGCTATCGCTTAAGTTAGTCTGCTTCTATTTTAACACGAAAACTGTGTACCTAGCGTACTCCTGACCTACACCAATATACTACGCATTGCTTAGGACAGGGATACGCTACGTCAATGTAGTATACGTTGTGGCAGGTCAGGAGTACGCTACGTTAATATAAAAGTTGTTGTGGTACCTTTCTGTGTAGGCGTGGATGGACCAATACTGTTTATTATAGTATGTATTTAAAAATGCTGATGTTTCGTGTATTTATTAAAAAATTTAAAAAAAAAAACTTAAAAAAATGTGGCCATTATAATACTTTTCCTGTGTTTTTGAGTTCAATAAAATTTACTTAAAATTGAAAACTTTGGTGTGAAATCAATTTAAAAGTTGGTATGAACGAGTTTTATTATATTTCTTGAATAACTTTCTCACTCTTCTCTTGGTGAAACATTATTAAATAATAGGTTGATCAACACTAGGTTTGTTTCACCAATATTTTTTATTTACTCGACTAGTTTTGCTCGTTACTCTTGATATTGTAATTGATATTGTAACAAGCGAAACTAGTCGAGTAAATATAAAAAATCAGTGAAACAAACCGAGTTTAATTATATTTTGTAAAATAATGAGATTTGCTTAATTTTTTTTTTTAATATTTCTAAAGAATAACAAACAGTTGATGACAATTATTGATATTGTGCAAAAAAAATGAAATATGATAAATCAATTCGATATATTCAAACATAAAAAGTATGATTTTACAAATAAAACCCAATTAAAAATTGGTTTAAAGCAGTGAAATACTTTATATCCTTTCTAGAAAAAACATTAAAAATGTCAGTTAAAACTAAATTCACAATCGCTTGTATTAAAAAAAAAGATAACAAAAACAATTAAATTTTTAAAAATATAAAAGTTTCTAAAATACTGAAGAAAGAAAACAGGATCACTTTGTTTTACCACTTTTTATTTAACAAAATACATGTGACTATAGTTTCGACTATCAACTAGTCATTATCAAACATAAAGTGTTTAATATTACGGAGTCTAACATATTTATATTAAGCAGTTGAATAGAGGCGTGTACATCAAGTCTACCTGGTCGTTAAGAAGGGAAATTCCCGGATTATTCTTAGCTTTGAAAATTTCCATGGCTTCTAGTAAATCCATTTTTCGTCCTTTATCCGTTAAGTGGATTACCGAAAGAATGTCATTTTCAAAAGGGTGATTCGTTTCCAGCAAGTGATTAGCAAAAGTTGAATTATTATTTTTCTGACAAAATGATTTTTTATGTTCGTTCAATCTAATTCGAAAATTACGACCAGATTGGCCGATGTACACGCTTTTACAATGAGAACAAGTGAGCTTGTAAATTCCGGATTTATTCATGATGTCAATTTCAGTTTTACAATTAAAAATGGTTGAACTTAATTTACTATAGGGTTTGAAACAAATATTTACGTTACATCTTTCAAGGACTTTTTTAATTTTAGTGCTTACCATTCCGAAATAAGTGATTGCTTTGAATGTTTTTTTGTCTGGTTCTGTTTTTGCATATAAATATTTACTGAGACGATTCATTTCCGATTTATGAATTAATTTATTAATTGTCTCTTCTGTGTATCCATTATTAATTGCAATATTTTTAATTGTGCGGATTTCGTTGGTAAAGGCTTGAGGACTTAAAGGAATGTTGAGGGCTCTATTAATCATTGAGGTGAAACTGGCTAATTTGTGTTTTTGAGGGTGTCGGGAATGATTTGGAATGATGGAGTCGGTATATGTAGGTTTTCTATAAATGTTAAAATTTAATTGGTTATTTATTTTATGAATTGTGAGATCGAGAAAATTTATTGAATTATTTGTTTCTGATTCTACTGTAAATTTGATTGATGGATGGATGGAGTTTATGAAATTAAGAAATTGTTTAATTTGTCTATCTGTTCCTTTGAAACATGCCAGGATGTCGTCTACATATCTGAACCACCAGTTGATATGTTTCTTCCCTAACGGAGAATTGAGTATTTGTTTTGTTAGGTTTTCCATAAAAATTTCGGCTAATAATGGGCTTAGCGGCGAGCCCATTGCCAGTCCTTCATTTTGTGAATAGAAAGTATTGTTAAAAGTGAAATAATTATGATTAAGAATGACTTGTATGATGGCTAGAAATTCTTTCTTAACTACGGGATTAACATTATTTTTATCTAAGTGGTCTATAATAAGTTTTTATGCAGTCTTTTGTTGGTATTTTGGAAAACATATTTGATACATCAAATGAAACTATTTTACAGTTATTATCTATCTTTAATTCGGCTAATTTTTGTGTTAGTTCTACTGAATTTTTTATAGAATGTGGATCTCGGAATTGGGTGATTGTTTTGAAAATACTATTCATTTCTATGGCTAACTTCCTTCCTGGTGTGTTCGTATATGAAACGACGGGACGGATAGGTTCATTTTCTTTATGAATTTGATAAAACCGTACAGTCTAGGTGGTGAGGGATTCATTGGGAAAAGTTTACGTTTTTCACTGTCATTAAATAATGAATTTGTTTCTTTAATTATAGATTTTAATTGTTTTATAAATTGACTTGTGGGATCTTTGTTGATTTCTGTGATATTTGATGATATAATGAAATTATTGATTTTTTGTGTGTAGTCTGTTTTTTCTAAAATTACTATTGAGTTGCCTTTATCGGCCTTGGTTATGATTAAATTATTTTCTTTTACTTTTTTCTTTATTTTACTAATTGACCTACTATCGCAATTTGAAACCGATGGTGTTTGTTTAAAATTTGGGCAATTTTTGATTTTGCTAATTCTGAATTTTCGCATTTATTCAAAGCAATTTCTGATTCAGTTATTAATAATTCTTTGAAAGATGTAACGTCAATATGTGGGAGTATTTGGGGCCTGACTTAAGGATAGTTGTTTCTATATCGTTAAACTGAACATTTGTTTTGTTTATAACTCTACTATAGAAGTTTTCTCGTGGAGGGTCTGGAGAACTTACTGTTTTTTCGGCTCGGAGTTTTTCTAATTTCTGTTTTTGGATTCTCGACTTCTCGTATGTAATCTTGCTCACTTTTTCTCGAACGTAGTCGTCAAGTAGATCGAATTCCACAGGATGGAGATGGTGGACGAGTTCTGTATGTAGGATTTTGATATATATCATGGTTATATCTCGGCGTTTGAACCAGAATTTGGCTTCTTCTTTTAGCCAGGTCCTTTCTGCTGCTTTGATGGTTTTTTGGGCTGCTTGGGTTCTTGTTTTGTGGTTAGTTGAATGAACTTGGGAACAACTTTCCATTTTAAGCATTGTTGGTTGAACCATGCGTTGAGTGCTGCGTGTTGTTTTTTAATAAGTAATTTTAAATACTTTTTCGCCATATCTGCTACACTTGCGTTGATTAAATGTTTAATTGTGGAGGCGTTTACTTTGTGGTACATCTTGAATATACTGAAGAAAGAAAACAGGATCACTTTGTTTTTACCACTTTTTATTTAACAAAATACATGTGACTATAGTTTCGACTATCAACTAGTCATTATCAAACATAAGTGTTTAATATTACGGAGTCTAACATATTTATATTAAGCAGTTGAATAGAGGCGTGTACATCAAGTCTACCTGGTCGTTAAGAAGGGAAATTCCCGGATTATTCTTAGCTTTGAAAATTTCCATGGCTTCTAGTAAATCCATTTTTCGTCCTTTATCCGTTAAGTGGATACCGAAAGAATGTCATTTTCAAAAGGGTGATTCGTTTCCAGCAATAGAGCCCTCAACATTCCTTTAAGTCCTCAAGCCTTTACCAACGAAATCCGCACAATTAAAAATATTGCAATTAATAATGGAT
>CAXAKX010000400.1:0-133514 GCA_963969525.1 Ontholestes murinus | reverse complement strand
GTAGTTATTCTATTTCTTTACAGCTGGAACAAAAATAATTCTGATTGATATTATCTTCTCTTTTTCATTTGAATTTCTAAGAATTTAAAAATAAATTTTCTATCATTTTTTTTTAAATCTTAAAATGAATGTATTTTTTAATAGAAATTGAAGAAATCGTGTTTGTGACAATTGTTTTTCTATTTCTTCATAGCTCGAATAAAAAAAATTAATTGAAATTATCTTCTCTTTCTCACTGAACTTTCTTAGAATTAAAAAACGTATTTTCTATAAATTAAAAAAAAAATCTTAAAAATGTATGTATTTTTTAATGCGTCAATAGAAATTAACTTTATTTCTTATGTAAATGTTAAAATATTTAACTAAAATTGAGTTTGTAACATTTTTTAACTTCTTCACATACAATAGTTAAAAAATTATAGAAAAACAAATGCTATCGATTTGAAACTTTAAAAATTCACTTAAACTTGATTGTATTTTATGTTTCAATAAAAATTTAAACTTAATCCTTATGTAAATCTAAAAATATTTAACTAAAATTAAGTTTGTGTGATTTTTAAACTTCTTCACTTGAAATAGCTAAAAAAATAATACAAAAACAAATGCTATGGACTTGAAACTTTCTAAAATTACTTAAAATTGATTTTATTTTAAGCTTCAATAAAAATTTAACTATACTCTTTATGTAGATCTAAAAATATTTAAGTAAAATTGAGTATGTGTCATTGTTCAACTTCTTCACTTGCAATAGTTGAAAAATAATACAAAAACAAATGCTATCGACTTGAAACTTTGATAATTTACTCAAAACTTATTGTAATGTATGCTTTAATACAAATTTAACTGTATTAATAATGTAGATCTAAAAATATTTAACTAAAATTAAGTTTGTGCCGTTGTTGAACATCTTCACTTTCAATAGTTAAAATATGATAGAAAAACAAATGCCATCGACTTGAAACTTTATAAATTCACTCAACATTGATTGTATTTTATGCTTTAATAACAATTTAACTTTATTTCTTAAGTAGATCTAATATTTATTTAACTGAAATTAAGTTTGTGTCATTGCTGAATTTCTTCACTTGTAATAGTTAAAAAATAATACAGAAACAAATGCCGTCGACTTGAAACTTTCTAAATTTACTCAAAATTGATTGTATTTTATGCTTCAATAAAAATTTAACTGTACTCCTTATTTAGATCCAAAAATATTTAACTAAAATTGAGTTGGTGTAATTGTTGCACTTTTTCACTTGCAATTGTTAAAAAATATTACAAAAACAAATTCCATCGATTTAAAATTTTCAAAATTTACTCAATATTGATTGCATTTTATGCTTGAATACAAATTTAACTTTAATTTTTATGTAGATCTAAAAATATTTAAATGAAATTGAGTTTGTGTCATTGTTTAACTTTTTCACTTACAATATTTAAAAAATAATACAAAAACAAATGCCATCGACTTGGAAATTTATAAATTTACTCAAAATTGCTTGTATTTTATGATTGAATAAAAATTTAACTATATTCCTTATGTAGATCTAAAAATATTTAACTAAAATTGAGTTTGTGTAATTGTTGCACTTTTTCACTTACAATAGTTAAAAAATAATACAAAAACAAATGCTATCGACTTGAAACCTTCAATATTTGCTCAAGATTGATTGGAGTTTATGTTATAATAAGGATCTAAAAGTGTGCTTGTAGCAGATTTAAAAATAATTTAATTAAATACAAGTTTTGTTCATGACAAAGTTAATCACTTTAAATGAGAGGGACAAAAATGCCACCGAATGTTTGTCTTTTAGTTAAAATCTATAATTATTTGTATCTAATATTAACATTCTTTAGCCTTAATGGTTTAAAAAAAAATGCAAGAAAATTGTGACTGAAATTATCTCTTCATTTTCAACGTCTTCATTGTATTTAACCGCAGTGGCAACCTCTCAACTCTGCATAAAGTTGTTTGAGTTGGGTGATTACATTACCCACCGATCAATTCATCACCGACGTCAATTTTTAATTAATCCCATCTAGTCGACTAATAATTATTAATCGAGTACGCGACGAAGCATTAAGTGCATATAATTAGTTGATCGAAGCGCGCCGTTGAGCAACAGGTAAAAATTAATTAAGTTATTTTATAGAAAGGCGAAGATCAAAGGCAATATAATTACACCCATGCAGGTCGCATTGTTGGGTTAGATGACCGTTTCGCATGCACGCCTCGGCGAAATTTACGTGCAACAAATCACCACCTCGCATCTAGAGTCATCAGACTTTAACACCAAGCCGAAACATTACACAAGGCCCTCTCCGATCGATATTTATTGCCGCGGCCTGCAAATTTGAATTTATATCGCATTACGTCAATTATGAATTCCGGCGATAGGGAGGGAAAAATTCCGCCCGATCATATTTTTCTTTCGATAAGTTATTGTGCTGGCGAAAAATTTTTCAATCAGATTGTTCAAGATTGATGAGGCCATCGTACTACATTTCCTGTACTTACTATTCAATTGATTGTTACGCAAAGTAAAATTTTCTCAGCTTTTTATCATCTAAAACTTTCATTCGAAAAAATATGCAGAAATCATGAATACCAAAACGATCACGAATGAACAAGCTTAAGTATAAAGTTTCAGCCCCAAAATCTTTGGCATACACAGACACGTATTTTTTTACTTCCTCGGTAATTTCCAATCATCTCATGATATTAATTTTTCTGGTTGAAACTTTGTGATACATTTAAATATCAAACTTTAATAATCGTTTTAACGTCTGCACAATTAAACCGGGCCTTGTGTATGTTAATGGCGAGGGTTAAATTTTCGTAATTATGCCCATAAAAATATAGTTAAAATTAGGTGTATTTTTGTTGCGCATAATCCCCCAACAAATTAGTAAATTAATGGATTCGGGTAGTTCTTCTAGGGAGCAATTAGTCGTTTCATTACCGGTGCATATGCTCCGGCATGTAATAACGCCCTTCGGCCTCGCCCTAATAGCCGATACCGCGGGGAATGGCTAATTGAGAAATCCTGCGTAATTCCAAAACACACATAACACCGTCTGAAAGTCTATTTTCATTGGTTACTAAAACGCGAATCAATAGATGAGAGTTGAAACAATTGAAAATTGATAAAAAGTAAAATAATGATAGTTAACTGATGATAATTAAATATGTCATTACATTTATGAAACAATTGATAATTCATAGTTGACCATTAACAGATAGGAGTTGATCAATTTCTTAAATAAAAGAATTTAAAAAAAAAGTTTGTCAAAAAAGTGGGTTAATATTGAGTTGAATAAAATATTGTTTATGAAATATCACCTTATTTATATTTCATAAACAATATTTTATTCAACTCAATATTAACCAGCCTATATCCCACTTTTTTGACAAACTTTTTTTGAAAATTCAATGTATTGAGAACCAATTGCTTCATTTTTTGTTTAAATGTGTATTTAATTTTCACTTCCGTTTTTTTAGGATTATTCAGTTTCTTTATATAATAAACGAAACTATTTTCATAATATTTTTGAATACTGATTAGTGAATTTTTATTTTTCCAAGCATATTTTACAGTATTTTCTTTAACTTTTTTCAGACATATTCTAATTTTTTTTTAATTTAACCCATTTTCTAAATTGTTTTTGTTAGCAATTGTCTAAAAAACTATCTTTTTTTAAAAAAAATTGTCATGTAGGAAGAATTTGAATAGTTTTCCTTTTATAACAGTCATTTCAGGATAAATTTCAGTTTTTTATATAAACTTTCAATAAATTTCAATAATTTTGATTTTTCCTAATAAATATTTCAATTTATATTTAAATTTTAAATTATTTTTAAGATTTTTAATGCTTTAAGATTGAATTTTTTGTTTTTAAGAAAATGTTAAATTGATTTTACCAAATTTATATCTGTTTCAAAAAAATAAATGGTCTATTATTAGTTGAAAACTGTTTTTAAAGAAAATAATTAATTGTTTTTCTCAATATATCCTTTTTAAATAAAGATTTATATTGTTTTTTCAAGTTTTAAATTGTTTTTAAGATTTAAAAAATTTCAATTGTTTCTTTATAGTTTCCTACTACTTTTAAGGAAATAATTAATTGTTTTTTCACATACGAAATCTTTTATGATGAAAATTTCATTTTTTAGGGGTACAATTGTTTTTTAGAAATTAATAAATGACTTTTTTTAATGATTTTAAGATTTAAAAAAATATGTTTTTTTTAAGTTTTCAACTGTTTTTTTTTAATAAAACGTTCAATTGATTTTTGAAACTTCATATATATCTTTTAATTTTTAAATTAATTTAATTTAATATTTTAATAATTTTCAATTTTTTTATAGTTTTTTACTTTTCTGAGGAAATGTTTAATTGTTTTTATCTTGTTACAACACCTTTCTAAATTAAGTTTTATATTGTTTTTGGAAGTTTTCAATAGTTTTCAAGAAAATTTTGATTTTATCAATGATTTTTTTAAATTAAATTTTAATTGTTTTTAAAGCTTTCCAACTATTTAAAAAAAAATGGTCACTTGATTTTTGAAATATCTTAACTATTTTTTGATAAAATATTCACATGCATACTTTAAACTATCAACTATTTTTAAAGAAAATTGATTTGTAATTGTTTTTTTTTGTCAATTGAATTTTTTGACAAATTTCAATTGCTTTTCAAATTTTCCAATTGTTTTTAGGGAAATCTTCAATTATTTTTTCTGTTACTCTTTCTTGCAAATATTTCATTTTTTTAATTTACAATTGTTTTTAGGATAACTTTTTTTTGTATAATGATTTTAACATTGCTATTGTTTTTTGTTTGTTTTCAATTATTTTTAGGAAAAAGTTTATTTTTTTTTAATATTTCAATTGTATTTTAAGAAAATTTTTTCTTTTAAACTGTTTTTTTAGGAAAATTTGTGTATTTGTCAATTAATTCAATCAAATTAATACAAAAATGTTTCACCACGGGTTAAGTGAGAAACTAATTCATCATATTTGTCAATTGTTTTAAAGAAAACTTTAAATTGTATTTTTTTAAGTTTTTAAAAACCAAACAAAAAAATCAAAATTATTAAAAATTCAATTGTGTACTTGAAGTTGTAAAAAATTGTAAATAATAAACAATTGAATATTTGTTATAAAATTTGACAGATGACAGTTCAAAAGTACGATTGACAGATGACAATTGGCAGATGACAGGTGGCAGATGACAATTGAAATATGACAGATGACAAATGAAAGTTGATACTTATCACATGACAGGTGACAGTTTTAAATTTAGTAACTTAAACAGAACTGTCTAAGATGATAATTCTCTTAAAAGTCGTTCAAATATTACCAAGAACAAAAAAATGTCTAAAAGAATGCTATTTACTAAAAAATGGTTACAAATAGTTGAAATTGCAAAAAAACAATTGAATATTTGATACAATATTTGACAGTTGACAGATGTACAGTTGGCAGATGACAGTTGGCAAATGGTAGTCGAAACATGACAAATGGCAGATAAAAGTTGATAGTTGATACATGACAGATAAACAAATTTAAATTTACTATCTAAAATGATAATTAAATATTATCAAAATCATATTTACTAAAAAATATCTACAAATAGTCGAAAATGCGAAAAAAAAAACAACAACATTTGTTACAAAATTTAAGAGATGACAGTTTACCGTTTGACAGGTGACAGTCGGGAGATGACAGGAAGCAGATGACAGTTGAAACATGACAAATGATAGATGAAGGTTGACAGTTGACACATGACAGATGACAAGTAAAAGTTATAAATTTACTAACCTAAAAAACCTGTCTAAGATGATAATTTTCTTAAAAGTCGTTGAAATATTAAGAAACATAATAAATTAGTGTGAAAGAATCCTATTTACTAAAAAAAATAGGTACGAATAGTTGAAATTACAAAAAAAAACAATTAAATATTTATTACAAAATTTGACTGATGACAGTTGATAGGTGACAGTTGACAGATCGCAGTTGAAAGATGGCAGATGAAATTTTACAGTTGTCACATAACAGATCATAGGTGACAGTTTAAATTTACTAACATAAAAAACTACCTGAAATGATAATTACCATAAACAAAAAATTTGTTGAAAAAATGCTATTTGCTAAAAAAAAAATAGGTACACTATTTGTACTTGAAAAAAAAACAATCAAATATTTGTTACAAAATTTGAGAAATGGCAGTTGACAGGTGTCAGCTGACAATTGACCGGTGGCAGATGGCAATTTAAATGAAAGTTGACAGTTGACAAATGGCAGGTGACAGTTGGCAGCTGACAGATGACATGACTGATGAGAGTTGACAGCTGGCAGTTGACAGACGGATCTACCTATGTATTTATTTAATTATTAATTTATGAAATTAGTCGACTATTTTTAAACAATTTTTTGAATGTTTTTAACCGTTTTAATATTTTTAACAATTTTTAACTGTTTTCTAATGTTCAATTGTTTTTTTTTTCACTACAACTCTTTTTTAAATTAAGATTTCATTTAATTTTTAAGTTTACAAATTGTTGATTTTGAAATTTAAACAATTTCAATTGTTTTTACAAGTTTTCAACTGTTTTTAAATAAATGTCCAATTTAAACCCTTTTAAATAATCGTTAGGAATTTTCGTTTTTCAAAGTTTCATACTGTTTTTAATTAAGGAATTGTTCAAATGTTTTTTTTTCTCGTTATAACTTTTTTGTATTTTTCTAATTTTCAAACTGTTTTTAAGAAAATTAAAATAAATATTGTTATTAAATGTTTAATTGTCTTTTGAAAGTTTTTAACTAATTTTTGAAAAATTATCAATTGTATACTTTTTCTTGTCAACAGTTTTTACAGAAAATTTTGTTTTTTTAGTTTTTAGCTGATTGAATATTTTTAACAATTTTTTAATTGATCTTTAAAGTTTCCCTACGGTTTTAGGTGGTAATTTTTAAATTGTTTTGTTTTATTATAACTTATTTTAAATAAAGATTTGTTTTTTTAATTTTTTTTGCATTTTAAGGGTTAAAAAAATTTCACACTTAACTTTTTTATACCACTTATATTTTAACATAAGTGGTTTAAAAAAGTTGTATTTTCTTTATTTAAAAATGTGCCATAAAGTGAATGCCTCAAAAATTCAAGAATAAAAATATTCCAATTGTTTTTTTAAAGTCTTCAACTGTCTTTATAAACATGTACAATTGAATATTCTAACTTTTCAACTGCCTTTTTTTTGAAAAGCATTTCAATTCTGTGTTTTAAGTTGTTGATAAAATGTTTACGTTTTATATTGATTTTAAAACAATTAAGAATACTAAATCAGTTAAAAACAAACAAAAATAAATAAAAACAAAATTGAATTTTTGTTTTTATTTACTTTTGTTTGTTTTTAACTGATTTAGTATTCCTAATTGTTTTTTTTAAGTTTTCTACTGTTTTAGGGAAATGTTAAATTGTTTTTTCTCATTATAGCTTGTTTGTAATAAATATTTCTATTGTGTTAAAGAAATTTTTTATTTTTTTGATTTTAAGATTTAAAAAAATCAATTGTATTTTTTTTAAGTTTTTAAGTGTTTATTAGAGAATTTTTTAAATGTTTTCAAAGTTTTGCACTGTTAAAAAAATCAATTGTGTACTTTAATTTGTCAACTGTTAAAAAAAAAAATGTAATGCCTTTTTTTAGTTTTTAATTGATTTAATTTTTTAACAATTGTTTTTCAAAGTATCCCACTGGAGAAGTGTTCAATTGTTTATTTATACTAGCTTTTAGCTTTTTTTAATAATAATTTCCATTAATTTAAAAAAAAATAAATTAATTTTAGTTTGTAAGAAAATTTTGAATTGATTTTCAAATTTTTCAACTGTTTTTTTAATTCAATTATGTACTTTATGTTGTTAATTGTTTTTGAAAAAAAAATTAATTGTTTAATTTTTAATCGATTTATGTTTAAAAGAATTTTTAATATTTTTTAAGTTTCCCACTGTTTTTTAGGAAATTTTCAATTGTTTTTTCTCACTATAAGTTTTATAATAATAATTTCAATATATTAAAAAAAATAATTGTTTTTTTTAAGTTTTCAACAGTTAAAAAATCAATTATTTTACTATTTTATTAAAAAAAACTTTAATTGTGTATTTTGAGTGGTCAACTAATTTAAAGAAAAAAAATGTTTTTTTTTAAGTTTTTAACTGATTTAAGTTTTTTTACAATTATCTCTTTTTAAGTTTCCTATTGTTTTTAAGGAAATGTTTATTGTTTTTTCTCATTACAACCTCTTTTAATTGTTTTTAAGAAAGTTTTCAATTGTATTATTTCATGATTTTAACTGTGTTTCTTTTTTAGATAATTTTCAATTGATATTATTTTCCAACTAAGACTTTTTTTAGAACAACATTTTCCTTTTTAATAACAATACGTAATATTATTAAAACCGTATTGATTATAACATTTCTTAATATAGAAGTGTGATTAATGAAGTATCAGCGCTAATCTGAAAACATCAATTAGACCGATTCAGTTTTAATAAATCATCAACGCGCCGATTAATTAATTATCCGATCCTTCGTAATTTTTGTTTTAATTTAATTGTAGAATCTTCTCCTCGAGTCCTGTTTTGGGCGGTGGGGGCGCATCCGAAATGGCCTCGTTAAATATTAATTTGTGATTTATAAATTTTCAGCTGCAGATGCGCCCCCGCCAGACAAATTGGACCCGTGCCATTAAATTCTGCTAGAGGGTGTTTATTTATGAATAGATCGTAGCCGAACCTAGACAAAGAATTAATTTTAATATTTCATCGCCGTCTTCTCATCCACCGTGCATTATAGATGTGACGAGATAAAGATAAATCCGGAGATTATCCGCCTTAAGTAATTAATGGGCGAAATGCAATTTCTCATCTATCGCGTTGAGGCATTATCATCCGAGTGTAATCCCTATGTGACTTTCTTTCCCTCCCTTTCCGGCGCATGTAAGCTCATTCCCTTTATGTGTGTGTGTGTGCGTTTAACGAATTCAGTCGTGCACGAGTCGTGACTGCGGATTAGCTTTAATGCAAGTGCACATTTCGCCGCGTTTAATTTCATTAAATTTTATTAACGTACCACTTATTCATAACTTAGCGGTTTACTCCACGAACGGACATCAATTTTATTATTAAATTATAGGTTGTATCTATAAAAATGTTAATCGGGCAATTTTCCTTTCTTATTTAACGTTATATTCAAATAGACATCATTACAATTAAGAAAATATATAATACTAGTGATTAAATTTTTATTTTATTTAATTATTTTTAAATGTTAAATGTTTTTAAATGTCATTATTTTTTAAATAAAATAAAATTTTAATTGTACCGTTTTATATACGTCCTTAAAACTAAACGAAATTATGTACAATGTTTTTAAATCGGTTGCGTAGTTTTTGAGCCAAGCGAGTTTAAAAATTAAGATTAAAAATCAAGGCTGGGTAAATATTTTTCTTGCTAAAACCGCAATTCAAAGGGTTAGTTTAATAGACCTTATAAAAACTAAGTAAAAATATATATAATTTTTTTCCATCGAACCCATAGTTTTCGTTGTATTTTAAATTAAAAATTTCAAAATTATGATGACACATTTTTTAATATTAAAATTCAATTTTAATTAAGCCATTTTATAGACATCCTTATATCGTAACAAAAACATATTTAACTTTTTTAAATCGTTAGCGTAGTTTTTGAGTTATGAACGTTTAAAAATTAATATTTAAAATCAAGTAGGCTGGAAAAAAAATTTTTCTTGCTAAAAACAAAATTCAAAGAGATGGTTTAATAAACTTTATAAAAACCAAGAAAAAATATAAATAACATTTTTAAATTGAACCCATAATTTTCGTTTTGTTATAAATTAAAAATTTCAAAATTATAATGAAATTTTTGGAACTTTAAAATTAAATTTTAATTAAACCATTTTATAGACAATCTTATATCGTAACAAAAACTTGTACAACTTTTTTAATCGCTAGCGTAGTTTTTGAGTTGTGAACGTTTAAAAATTAATATTTAAAATCGTGTCTTTTATCTACAATCTATTAGCTGAGTCATCTCTATTTTGTCATTTGTTAACTACCATATATCATCTGTTATTTATCATGACTTATAATATACAATATCGTGTACTATTTACCATTTTACATATTATCTGTCATCTATTTTAATCTATTATTTGACATCTATCATCTACTATTTGTAATATGTCACTATCATTTGTTATCTGACATTTCTTATCATTATCAGCTATATGTCATGTCTTCGCTATAATCAGTTATCCGTCATCATCACCTGTCATCTGTTGTCATCTAATAAATTTGTTATCTGTCTATGTAAAATCTAACATTTGTTTTTATCATCTCTTACAATCTTTGTTATTTGCTATTCATCTTCTCTCATCTGTCAATGTCATGTTGCATATGTCTTAACTATCATCTATCATCTGTTATCTGTTATTTAATATCGTTTGTTATTTTTTAAAATAGTCATCTATTTTGATCTATTATTTGACATTTATAATATATTATAATATGTTACAAACATTTTTTATCTGACATTTCTATCATTATCTATCATATCTTCTCTGTAAGCAGCTATCCGTCATCGTTATTTGTCATATGTCATCTTTCTATGTATTATCTGTCATTTGTGAATTGCACCTCTCATCATCTATAACATTTGATATTTATCTTTTCCTATCTATTATCTGTCTTATTTTATCTGAGTTCTGATAGCTTTTAGTTTTCTATCATCTATCTGTCATCTGTCATGACATTCTGTTATCTATCATCTGATTATATCTGTTAATAATTGTCATTAGTTATTTTTTATCTGTCAGTTGTAATATATTTTTTCGCAGATCAATGTGTCATTTTGAATATTATCTGTTATCTGTTTTGATTTGTATATTAAAGTTGTAAATAACTAAGATTTTCAAAAATGTGTGTTTATTTTCACTACAATTGTTTCGCAAATGTATTGCTTCTTCAGGTGAATGAAAGTTTACAATTTGCGAAACAATTGTAGTGAAAATAAACACACATTTTTGAAAATCTTAGTTATTTACAACTTTAATATACAAATGAATATGGATTTTCAACACCTCAACGCCTTATCTATCAACCAATCTGTTTTGATCTATAATTTAACATCTATCACCTATCTTTTATAATAAGTATCGGTCATTTGTTATCTGACACTTCTATCATTATCTGTCATCTGTCATATCTCCTCTGTGAACAATTAATCGTCGTCGTTATCTGTCACCTGATATCTTTTGTCATCTATTAATTTTCATCTGTCATCTGTCTATGGATTATGTGTCACTTGTTCATTGTCATTTCTTACTATCTATGTTTTTCCTGTCCATCTTCAATCATTTGTCATCTGTCATCTGCCACCTGTCTTCTCTTATTTTCAATCTGTCAGTTTTTTTTCTATCATCTCTTATCTGTCATCTGTCATGATATGTTATGTATCATCCAACATCTGTTATTTATCATCAGTCATTTGTTACTGGTCAGAGATAATATAAACTCTCGCATACCATTTGCTATTTTAAATATTTCATCTATTTTAATCTATAATGTTTTCGCTATAATGAGTTATCCCATATCGTCATCTGTTATTTGTCATCTGTTGCCTTCTATGAATTTTGTCATTTTTTTATGTGATATCTGTTAATTGCAATCTTACTATATTTGTTATTTATTTACTATCCATCTTCTATCATCTGTCATTGGCGTAACATCTGATATCCATCATATAATAGATGATAGATAACAGATGCCACGACAATGATAGATGATAGAAGATGGATAGTAAATAACATATATGTTAGTTGTCATCAGTTATTTGTTATCTGTCTGTAATCGTATCACATGTGTCATTTTAAATATTATCTGTCACCTATTTTGATCTATAATCTAACATCTATTATCTATCTTTTATAATAAATCAGTATGACTTATTATCTCACATTTATTTTCATATTATCTGTTATGTGTAATGTTTTTGCTATAAACAGTTATCCGCCATCGTTATCTGTCATCTGTCTTCTATTAATTTTATCAACTGTCTATATAATATCGGTCATTTGTTTTTATTATCTCTTACCATGTATATTATTTGCTATCCGTCTTCTATGTATTATCATTGTCATCTACCATCTGTTTTTTCTTATCTGCAAACTGTCAGCTATTTTTTTCTATTCTGTCATCTGTCATGGCATCTGTTATATATCATCTGCCATCTGTTATTTATCTATCAGTGATAATATACAATTAAAAATGATTATCTCTCGGCTGTTTTAATTTATTATTTGACATCTATCATCTATATTTTATAATGAGCTACGTTAATTTATTGTCAAACATTTTTATCATTATCTACTATATGTCATATATTCTCTGTAAACAGTTATGCGTCATCTGTTGCTACCTATTAATTTCGTCATCTGCCATTTGTTCATTGTCATCTCTTACTAGCTGTGTTATTTGCTATCTATCCTCTATGATTTGTTTTTGTCATTTTACACCAGACTTCTCTTATATGCAATCTGTCATCTATTTATTATCATCTCTACCATCGTTAGTGGTCATCTGACATCTCTTGTCATCCGTCATCTGTTTATATATTACCAGTCACTTTTTAATTGTCATCTGTTACCAACTAAGTTATTTATATTTTCTTCTCTTATCTGTTACTTGTCTTATTTTATCTGTTTTCTATCAGCTGGTTTCAATCATCTATTTGTCATCTGTCATCTGTCAGTTACAATATATTTGCACGCATAACATTTAAATATATTATCTGTCACCTGATTTAATCTATTATTTGACATCTATCATCTATCTTTTATAATAAGTCACTGTCATTTGTTATCTGACATTTAAAATCATTATCTGTTATGTGTCAAGTCTTCGTAATAATCAGGTATCCGGCATTATTATCAGTCTTCTGTCGATGTAATTTCTGTCAATATTTTTTATCATCTGCCACCTGCCTTCTATTATCTGCAATCTATCAGCTCATTTCTATCATCTTCATTCTGTTATCTATCATGGCACCTAGCATCTGTCATCTGTTATTTATCATCAGTCGTTTGTTATCTGTTAGTTATAATATAAAATCTCGTGTAGCATGTAGTATTTTAAATTTTATCTGTCATCTGTTTTAATCATTATTTAACATCTAACATATGTCATTGTAAACTGCCACCTGTCTTCTCTTTATCTGTAATCTGTTAGCTGCTTTTATCATCTCTATTTTGTCATCTGTCATTGCATCTGTTAACTATCATCTGCCATCTAATGTTTATCATCAATTATTCATTATCTGTCAGTGATAATATATAACCTCGCGAACCATTTGCCATTTTAAAAATTATCTGTCACCTGTTTTAATCTATAATTTGATATTTATAGTCTATATTTAATTATAAGTTACTGTCATTTGTTATTTGGTATTTAAAATCATTATTTGTTATCTCTCATGCCTTCACTACAATCAGATATAAGATATCGTTATCTGTCATCTATCATCTATTTTCATCTATTAATTTTGACATCAGTCTATGTAAAATTAGTCATTTGTTTCTTTTTTCAACTCTTGCCATCTATGTTATTTGCTATCCATATTCTATCACTTGTTATTGTTATCTGCCACCTGTCTTCTCCTATCTGCACTCTGTCAGATGTTTTTATCATCTCTATTCTGTCATCTGTCATGTCATCTGTTATCTATCATCTGTTATCTGTTATTTACCATCAGTAATTTATTATGTCAGTGATAATATAATATATTGCGTACCATTTGTCATTTAAAATATTATCTGTTACTTGTTTTGATCTATTATTTGACTTCTATCATCTATCTTTTATAAGAAGTCACTGTCATTTGTTATCAGTCATTTCAAATCAATATCTGTTATTCGTCATATCTTCACTATAAGTTATCCATCATCATTATCTGCCATCTGACATCTCCTGTCATCTGTCATCTATTGTCATCTATCTATGTAATATCTGTAATTTATTTTGTTTTCATCACTTACTCTCTATTTTATTTGCTATACATATTCTATCATGTCATTGTCATTCGCCACCTGTCTTCTATTATCTGCAACCTGTCAGCTGTTGTCATCTATGATCTATTAATTCCGTCATCTGTCATAGCATCTGTTATTTCTCATCTGTCATTTGTTATTTATCATCAGTCATTTGTTATCTATTAGTTATAATGTAAAATAAATATTATCTGTCACCTGTTTTTAATCTATAATTTGACTTCTATTATCCATCTTTTATAATAAGTCACTGTCATTTGTTATCAGTCATTTAAAATCATTATCTGTTATTTGTCATATCTTATCTATAATGGGTTATTCATTATAATTATCTGTCATCTGTCGTCTGCTGTCATCTATTAATTTTGTCATCTGTCATTTGTTTTTTTTATCATCTCTTATTATCTATTTCATTTGCTCTCCACATTTTGTCATGTCATCCGCCACAAATCTCTATCTATCTTCTATATTCTGTCATCTGTTATCTATCACCTGTCATATGTTATATATCATCAGTAATTTGTTATCTGTGAGTGATAATTTACAACATCCCGTACCATTTGCCATTTGAAATATTTTCTATCATTTGTTTTAATCTATTATTAAACATCTATCATCTATCTTTATAATAAGTCAATGTCACTTATTATCTGACATTGCATATTATTATCTGATACATGTCATATCTTTTCTGTAATCAGTTATATGTTATCTGTCATATGTTGTCATCTATTAATTATGTATCATATTATGTTTCATATGCTTTTTTTAAATCTCTCACCATTTAGGTTAGTTGCTATCTATTTTATATCATCTGTCATTATCATCTACCAACTGTCTTCTGTTATCTGCAATCTGTCAGCTGTTTATTATCATCTCTATTCTGCCATCTGTTATGTATCTTCTGTCATCTGTTATTTATTATCAATCATTCTTAATTAATAAAATTATTATCTATCATCTGTTTCTGTCTTTTATAATGAGTCGCTGTCTTTCATTATCTGACATTTTAATCATTAACTACTATCTGTCATGTCTTCTATGTAATCAGTTGTGCTTCATCGATATCTTTCATCTGCTATTAGTCTATGTCCTATGTGTCATTTGTTAATTGTCATCTCTTGCCAACATAGATGATGAGGATATAGATTGTCAATTTATCTTCTATGATATGCTATTGTTATCTCAAACCTGTAATCTCTTATCTATAATCTGTCAGCTGATTCTTATTATCTCTAGCATCGTTAGTTGTCATCTGACATCTGTTGACATTTATTAATTTTCATCTGCCATCTGCCTATGTATTATCTGTTATTTTTTAATTATCATCTGTTAGTAACTGTTGTATTTGTTACTTATCTTCTGTTATCTTTTACCTGTCTTATTCTATCTGTGTTCTGTCATCTGTTTTCTGTCATCTATCTGTCATATGTTATCTATCATTTGCCAACTGTTAATTGACATCAGTCATCTGTTAGTTATAATATATTTTCTCGCGTACCATGTGTTATTTCTAATATTATCTGTCATCTGTTTTCATCTATTATTTGATATCTATCATCTATCTTTTATAATAAGTTACTGTCACCTAGTATTTTTATCATTATTTGCTATCTGTTAAATCTTCTCTGTAATCAGTTATCCGTCATCATAATCTGTCAACTGGCATTTGTTGCCATCTATTAATTTGTCATCTGTCTATGTATTATTTGTCATTTGTTAATTGTCATCTCTTACAATCTATGTTATTTGAAATGTGTCTTCTCTTATCTGTTACCTGTCACATTTTATCTGTGTACTGCAACTGTTTTCTATCAAATAAGTGTCATCTGTCATGGCATCTGTTATCTGTTAGTTATCATCAGTCATTTGTTATCTGCCAATTATACTATATTTTCTTGCGCACTATGTTTTATTTTAAGTATAATCTGTCTTCGGTTTTGATTTATAATTTCACATCTGCCATCTATCCTTTACAATAAGTCAATGACCTTTTTTGTCCTACAATTTTGTCATTAGCTGCCATGTCTTTTCTGTAATCAATTATGCGTTTCGTCATCTGTTGCCATCTATTAATTTTTGCCAACTGTCAACTGTCTATGTATTATCTGTTATTTGTTAATTGTTGTATCTTACCATCTATGTTATTTGCTATTTATCTTCTATCATCTGTCATTGTCATCTGCCATCTATCTTGTTTTATCTACAATATATAAACTGTTTTCTATAGCATCTGTTATCTATCATTTATTATCAGTCATTTGTTATCTGTATTTGGTTTTAATCTACCCCATTATGTTTTCATTATTATTAATTGTGATATTGTCATATCTTCTATATAATCAGTTATCGGTTATGGCCGCCTGTCACCTGTCATTTGTTGTCATCTATTGTTTTGTATCTGTTATCTATTAACAGCTTTCACTTGTTAATTATTTGTTAATCGTTATTTATAATATATAATCTATTTCATTCAGTTGTCACTACTAATATTTATTTGTTCTTATTCAAAGTAATTTGTTATCTTTTGACGTCAGTTACTATTTATTGTAATCTATTATCTAACATCAAGTTTTAATCATCTGA
The DNA here is from genome assembly GCA_963969525.1 of Ontholestes murinus. Taxonomy (NCBI): domain Eukaryota; kingdom Metazoa; phylum Arthropoda; class Insecta; order Coleoptera; family Staphylinidae; genus Ontholestes; species Ontholestes murinus. The sequence goes on along the minus strand of CAXAKX010000400.1, from coordinate 116,805 downwards.
GATCATTATTTCTTATCAGTCACGAATAACGAATAAATTCTTAGTTATATTATTTACGACCATAAGCGAAGAACTCTTTTTTTTGTTCTTCTGAACTGAACTGAATTATTGTGTAATTTAATAAAGTAATGAACTAATTTAATTCTTAAAATATTCCGAGTAAATGAATACAAGATTGCGTTGATGGAACTCTCGACTCATTATGAATAATAAGCCGGAGGCGGTCGGGACATTTGCATAAATAATTGTATTTTTAAATATGTTAAAGGGCGCACAACACCGTACCCTTTTGTGCGCGACGGGCCCCATATTTCTTGTCTAATTAAAGGGCGCCCAATTACAGCTGTAAATCTCAGCGTGGATATTTCAACATCGTGAAAATATTTAAATAACGACAATAAAATTATTCGTACTGTTAATATTTGAGATTTATATTTCGTTATAAATTTTGAAGATGAAAAAGCGTCATCTGTAAAGTAGTACCAGTTTGGAAATATAGAAAAAAGACATACCTTAAACTATTTCTTTACATAGTTATCTCACAAATTTCAGCACTTGTCGTAACGTGTGATCAGATTTTGTATTCATAACATCTTTTTCCATGCACATCCTTCAATTGATTACAAAGTCGCACATTTCTTGCGTTAAGAAATCTAATCACAGGCGTAACTTCAAAACTGGCGTCGTTGTTTTATTTTTTGATCATTACAAACACTCACATAAACAGTACAGTCAATACCAGCGAGAAGTAACTTTGCACACAGATAGCTGTAATACAACTGAACGTGTTAGCACACATCCGGCGGCTACTTTATTCGCCAGCGTTCCGCACGGTAAATTATAAAAGTACACAATACATTTCATTACAATTTTTATATACAAAATTTTTGAGTTACGTAACGAATCAAATTACTGTAATGAAGCTGTTTGGACCATCGTCATCGTTAGCTCGATTCCATGTTATATACTTTTTTTTTGTACCTCCATTCATGTATACAACGAGTCGTTAGATATTGTCAGGACTTGAAAAGATCATCCTGTTAATATTTCCATCCATCCGCAGCACATCCGAGGGTGAAATTTTTTAAAAATATATATATATATATATATATAGAGAGAGAGAGAGAGGACGAAAACAATGGATGCTTGAGCGTGAATGAAATTTCCACGGTTGGATAATTAATTGAGCGGAAGAGTGGATGGTGAGGATTGCAAACGAAACAAAAATTAGCGTGATTAATCGACAATCAACAGGACGACAATCAAAAGCGAGGCCCACTCGACCGACGTTCCCAACGAAACTTGTGGCGCTGTCAAGTGCTGGACAACAATACGCTACATGACAGAGACCGTTGTATCGACGTAAATGACTATCGAGTACTTTATTCCTGCTGAATACGGGGTTTTATTACTACATTGCGCAACAGCTATACAAAACGAGTTTTTACTTCATGCATGGATTTATATTTTAACAAAGGGCACTAATTTAAAAACTTGCAAATTTACTAAAAAGTCATTATACTGGATGAAACAATTGAATTCGAGTACTCACATTCTGTAGTTTTATAAAGAATCACACACAATCAACACATAGTGCAATTTTTAATTAACACATTTTTAATTAACCAGAAAAACATATAAAACCAAAAGCCACGGATTTGAAAAGTTTTTACTTTACTAAAAATTGATTATACTTGATGAAACAATTGAATTCAAGTACTCACTTTCTGCAGCTTTTAAAAAATTCCACATAATCAGGGCAGAGTGCAATTTTCAATTTACACATTCTTAATTAACCAGAAAAACATATAAAAACATAAGCCACTGGTTTGAAAAGTTGTGAATTTACTCAAAATTGATTATACTTGATGAAAAAATTGAATTCAAGTACTCACTTTCTGAAGTTTTTAAAGAATACCACATAATTAGAGCACAGTCGAATTTTTAATTTACACATCTTTAATTTACCAGAAAAACATATAAAAACAAAAGCTACGGATTTTAAAAGTTGTAAATTTACTCAAAATTGATTATACTTGATGAAACAATTGAATTCAAGTACTCACTTTCTGTAGTTTTTAAAAAATTCTACATAATCAGAGGAGAGTGCAATTTTTAATTTACACATTTTTAATTAACCATAAAAAACATATAAAATCAAAAGCCAGGGATTTGAAAAGTTGTGAATTTACTCAAAATTGATCATACTTGATGAAACAACTGAATTCAAGTACTCACTTTCTGCAGTTTTTAAAGAATTCCACATAATCAGAGCAGAGTGCAATTTTTAATTTACACATTTTTAATTAACCAGAAGAACATATAGAAACAAAAGCTACGGATTTGAAAACTTGGCAATTTACTCAAAATTGATTATACTTGATGAAACAATTGAATTCAAGTACTCACTTCCTGTAGTTTTTAAAGAATTCCACATAATCAGAGCAAAACGCAATTTTTAATTTACATATTTTTAATTTCCCAGAAAAACATATAAAAACAAAAGCCACTGATTGAAAAAGTTGTGAATATACTCAAAATTGATTATACTTGATGAAACAATTGAATTCAAGTACTCACTTTCTGTAGTTTTTAAGGCATTCCACATAATCAGAGCAGAGTGCAATTTTTAATTTACACATTTTTAATTAACCAGAAAAACATATAAAAACAAAAGCCACGGATTTGAAAAGTTATAAATTGACTCAAAACTGACTGCACTTGATAAAACAATTAAATTCAGGTACTAACTTCCTGTAGTTTTTAAAAAATTCCACATAATCAGACCAGAGAGCAATTTTTAATTTACATATTTTTAATTAACCGGAAAAATCATATAAAAACAAAAGCCATGGATTTGAAAACTTATGAATTTACTCAAAATTGATTATACTTAATGAAACAATTGAATTCAAGTACTCACTTTCTGCAGTTTTTAAAAAATTCCACATAATCAGAGCAGAGTGCAATTTTTAATTTACACATTCTTAATTAACCAGAAAAACATATAAAAACAAAAGCAACGGATTTTAAAACTTGTGTGTTTACTCAAAATTGATTATACTTGATGAAACAATTGAATTCAAGTACTCACTTCCTGTAGTTTTTAAAGAATTCCACATAATCAGAGCAAAACGCAATTTTTAATTTACATATTTTTAATTTCCCAGAAAAACATATAAAAACAAAAGCCACTGATTGAAAAAGTTGTGAATATACTCAAAATTGATTATACTTGATGAAACAATTGAATTCAAGTACTCACTTTCTGTAGTTTTTAAGGCATTCCACATAATCAGAGCAGAGTGCAATTTTTAATTTACACATTTTTAATTAACCAGAAAAACATATAAAAACAAAAGCCACGGATTTGAAAAGTTATAAATTGACTCAAAACTGACTGCACTTGATAAAACAATTAAATTCAGGTACTAACTTCCTGTAGTTTTTAAAAAATTCCACATAATCAGACCAGAGAGCAATTTTTAATTTACATATTTTTAATTAACCGGAAAAATCATATAAAAACAAAAGCCATGGATTTGAAAACTTATGAATTTACTCAAAATTGACTATACTTAATGAAACAATTGAATTCAAGTACTCACTTTCTGCAGTTTTTAAAAAATTCCACATAATCAGAGCAGTGTGCAATTTTTAATTTACACATTTTTAATTAACCAGAAAAACATATTAAAACAAAAGCTGCAGATTTGAAAACTTGTGAATTTACTCAAAATTGATTATACTTGATGAATCAATTGAATTCAAGTACTCACTTTTTGTAGCTTTTAAAGAATTCCACATAATCAGAGCAGAGTGCAATTTTTAATTTACACATTTTTAATTAACCAAAAAAATATATAAAAACAAAAGCCACGGATTTGAAAATTGGTTCGTTTACTCAAAATTGATTATACTTGATGAAACAATTGAAATCAAGTACTTCCTTTCTGTAGTTTTTAAAGAATTCCACATAATCAGAGCAGAGTGCAATTTTTAATTTACACATTTTTAATTAACAAGAAAAATATATTAAAACAAAAGCTGCAGATTTGAAAAGTTGTAAATTTACTCAAAATTGATTATACTTGATGAAACAACTGAATTAAAGTACTCACATTCTGTAGTTTTTAAAGAATTCCACATAATCAGAGCAGAGCGCAATTTTTAATTTACACATTCTTAATTAACCAGAAAAACATATAAAAACAAAAGCCACGGATTTGAAAAGTTGCAAATTTACTCAAAAATGATTATACTTGATGAAACAATTGAATTCAAGTACTCACTTTCTGTAGTTTTTAAAGAATTCCACATAATCAGAGCAAAGTGCAACTTTTAATTTACATATTTTTAATTAACCAGAAATACATATAAAAATAAAAGCCACAGATTTGAAAACTTCAAAATTTACACAAAATTGATTATTCTTGATGAAACAATTGAATTCAAGTACTAACTTCCTGTAGTTTATAAAAAATTCCACATAATCAGAGCAGAGTGCAATTTTTACTTTACACATTTTAAATTAACCAGAGAAACATATAAAAACAAAAGCCACAGATTTGAAAACTTGTAGGTTTACTCAAAATTGACTATACTTGATGAAAAAATTGAATTCAAGTACTCACTTTCTGTAGTTTTTAAAGAATACCACATAATCAGAGCACAGTCGAATTTTTAATTTACACATCTTTAATTTACCAGAAAAACATATAAAAACAAAAGCTACGGATTTGAAAACTGGTGAATTTACTCAAAATTGATTATACTTGATGAAACAATTGAATTCAAGTACTAACTTCGTGTAGTTTTTAAAGTATTCCACATAATCAGAGTAGAGTGCAATTTTTAATTTACACATTTTTAATTAACCAGAAAAAACATATAAAAACAAAAGCCAGGAATTTGAAAAGTTGTAAATTTACTCAAAATTAATTATTCTTGATGAAACAATTGAATTTAAGTACTCACTTCCTGTAGTTTTTAAAGAATTCCACATAATCAGAGCAGAGTGCAATTTTTAATTTACATATTTTCAATTAACCAGAAAAACATATAAAAACAAAAACCACGAATTTGAAAATACGCAAATTTACTCAAAATTGATTATACTTGATGAAAAAATTTAATTCAAGTAGTAACTTCGTGTAGTTTTTAAAGAATTCCACATAATCAGAGCACAGTGCAATTTTTAATTTACACATTTTTAATTAACGAAAAAAAACATATAAAAACAAAAGCCACGGATTTGAAAAATTGTGAAATTACTCAAAATTGATCAAACTTGATGAAACAACTGAATTCAAGTACTCACTTTCTGTAGTTTTTAAAGAATTCCACATAATCAGAGGAAGTGCAATTTTTAATTCACATATTTTTAATTAACCAGAAAAACGTATAAAAACAAAAGCCGCGGATTTGAAAAGTTGTGAATTTACTTAAAATTGATTATACTTGATGAAACAATTGAATTCAAGTACTCACTTTCTGTAGTTTTTTAAAAAATCGACATAATCAGAGAAGAGTGCAATTTTTAATTTACATATTTTTAATTAACCAAAAAACATATAAAAACAAAAGCCACGGATTTGAAAATTTGTGATTTACTCAAAATTGATTATACTTGATGAAACAACTGAATTCAAGTACTCACTTCCTGTAGTTTTTAAAGAATTCCACATAATCAGAACAGAGTGAAATTAATAATTTACACATTTTTAATTAACCAGAAATACATATAAAAACAAAAACCACCAATTTGAAAACTTGTGAATTTACTCAAAGTTGATTACACTTGATGAAACAATTGAATTCAGGTACTAACTTCCTGTAGTTTTTAAAGAATTCCACATAATCAGAGCAGAGTGCTATTTTCAATTTACACATTTTTAATTAACCAAAAAAACATATAAAAACAAAAACCACAGATTTGAGAAGTTGTGAATTTACTCAATATTGAGTATACTTAATGAAACAATTGAATTCAAGTACTTACTTCCTGTAGTTTTTAAAGAATTCCACATAATCAAAGCACAATGCAATTTTTAATTTACACATTTTTAATTAACCAGAAAAACATATAAAAACAAAAGCCACGGAGTTGAAAACTTGCAAATTTACTCAAAAATGATTATACCTGATAAAACAATTGAATTCAAGTATACATTTTCTGTAATTTTTAAAGAATTCCACGTAATCAGAGCAGATTGCAATTTTTAATTTACACATTTTTAATTAACCAGAAAAACATATAAAAACAAAAGCCACGGATTTGAAAATTTGTAAATTTGCTTAAAATTGATTATACTTGATGAAACAATTGAATTCAAGTACTCACTTTCTGTAGTTTTTAAAGAAATCCACATAATCAGAGCAGAGTGTAATTTTTAATTCACATATTTTTAATTAACCAGAAAAACATATAAAAACAAAAGCCACGGATTTGAAAAATTGTTAATTTACTCAAAATTGATTACACTTTATAAAACAATTAAATTCAAGTACCCACTTCCTGTAGTGTTTAAAGAATTCCACATAATCAGAGCAGAGTGCAATTTTTAATTTACACATTTTTAATTAACCAGAAATACATATAAAAACAAAAGCCTCGTATTTAAAAAGTGGTACATATTACTCAAAATTAATTATACTTGATGAAACAATTGAATTCAATTACTCACTGTCTGTAGATTTTAAAGAATTCCACATAATCAAAGCAGAGTGCAATATTTAATTTACACATTTTTAATTAACCAGAAAACATAGAAAAACAAAAGCTACGGATTTGAAAAGTTGTTAATTTAATCAAAATTGGTTATACTTGAAGAAAAAGTTGAATCCAAGTGCTCACTTTCTGTAGTTTTTAAAGAATTCCACATAATCAGAGCAGAGTGCAATTTTAATTTACATATTTTTAATTAACCAGAAAAACATATAAAGACAAAAGCCGCGGATTTAAAAAGTTGTGAATATACTCAAAATTGATTATACTTGATGAAACAATTGAATTCGACTATTCGCTTCTTTCAGATTTTGCCTACTTATCATTTTCTGTAACACAATGTATCAACACAAGGAAAAAGAAGGCGTAGCTTTTAAGAGACTTGAATTCGTTATTGTTGGTGTTGTGTGCACGTGAAGGCAGAAAAGAAGACGTGAAAATAGACAACGTAAGCTAAAGTTCCATTACTGGGAGCGAAATATAAGAGTTTTCTGGCTGGTCATATCGCTCCCCACAGCGTCGGCTCGGTTACAATGTAAACGACCATCAGTATTTCTTCCCCCTGTTCCGTCCTCGAGGGTCGGCAGGCGGCTGCAGTTTATTTTATAAAGGGTGTGACTCCTGATATCGAGTCGACGACGTCTCGACGCCTCTCACCCCCTCAGCACCGGTGTCGATATTTATATGACTCTCTAATTTATAGACGCGGTCTGGATGCTACGATATCACACATCATAGACACTCTTTATATATATATATATATATATATATATATATATATATATATATAAAATAAAATTCATATAATAGTTTCTTAGATTTTTCGGATTTAGGAAAAGCCTCAGGATTTCAGCACATTTACCACCAGAACAATTGGTTTCCTATAAATCACCTCTTATTGTTGATTCTGCATTATTCAGGTAGTTTGTTTATTGTTAATACTTGTATGTGTAAACATTGAAGAGATAACATCATCTGTACAGGTGATTAGAATTTGTGCGGACGAGGATAATTTCCCTGTCGCCGAATAAAGGACTTCACAAACAGGGGGGATGATGCAGGGCGCAAATACGACCATAATTGCTTGCGGCGGGCTCAACCTGGGCCCTTAAATAAATAAGGAAGTGCCGTAATCGGGATACAGTGCAGCGGAGAAAGAAGAAGAACACATGATGTAAGGCAATTTCTGTTGCTCGGCGTGGCGAAGTAAATTCAGCCGGTAATCCTGACGTTTCTCAGTTTCCGCATCATGATAAAATACTGACGTATTCAAATTTCATTAATGACTGTGTAAGGTTAAGAGTCATAAGCAGTTATGACTGTGATTAATTTATAGTTTATTGGATAGTGCTGATATCAGATAAATAATTGCAAAATGTTGATACCTCATATAAAAATTTAAATTGTCTGTTGACTGTTAACCCAACTAAGTGTTGAGAATTAATATTTGACAGTCAACAGTTGGCATTCGTTCACCCACCCATCCTACATAATTTTAACCTTTCATTACAATTCTGTTTTCTTATAACTGAAATTTAAATAGACATTTCAGTGTCACTTTCATTTTTTATTTGCAAATTAAAACTTGCGTTCGTAGCTTAAAATTAATTAAATATGTAGGGTGGGTGGGTGGCCTCTAACCCATCCTCCAATTACTTGAACATAAGCGGAAGATTTGCTTAAAAAAACACGGAGAATTAGAAATTCTAAATCTTGCATAAAAAAGTGAATTAATTTAATAGTAAGTCTTATTTTATGTTCAAGAAATTGAAGGGTGAGATAGTGGCCATCCACCCACCTTATATATTTATAAACCTTTAATTAAAGCTCTGTTTGCTTATTACTGAACTATAAATAGATATTTCGGTGACAGTTGTGTTTTCTTTCATTAGACCGTTGACTGAAGACTGAAGTTTTTTAAAAATTGATTAATGATTTATAATGAATTTGTTTACGATTACAAGTTGAAAGATATTGTTTGTCACTTGGCTGTTGACAGTTAGCTATTAATAGATTATAATTAGAGTTGACACAGGAATGTTAGAATTTAACAGTCAAATATATGTCAAGAATTTGTTCACGGTTTAAAATTAAAAGTTAACTTTTGTCACTTCAAATTCAATAATTGACAGTTAATTGTAATTGACTATTAAGATTTGATATTACACATATAACTGTTATGTTATTTATAGTTGGATAATTAGTGTAAATTTTTAAGATTTAATTGTCAAAATTTGTCAACTGACTATTAAAAATTGAATGTTGAATATTTTTAATTAACCGTTAGAAGTTGACAGTTGACTGAGGAACAATTACCTCTATTATAAGGAGCTAATATTTAAGAACCATAACATTTAATTGTTGACACATACGAAGTGACTGTTGATTTCTGAACTGTCAGATTTGAATGTTGTTAGTTAATATTTAAAACATGAAAGTTTTTGGCAAACTAAAGGTAAAAATTAACTATTTGATGGTAATACTTGACAATCAATAGCATTGATAGGTTGAGAGTTTATAACTAGCTTTTAAGTTTTGAACACAATAGTTGACAGCTGACGGTTACCAAGAGTCAATGACTGATTCTTAAGATTTGACAATTAACTTATGACTATAACGAATTTTAATTGCATGGTTAAGGGTAGACAGTTAATAGTTGTTTGTTAAAAGTTGACAGCTCACTATTTGAGTTCCCAGTTGACTAACTAAAAGGTAATAATTAACTCTTTGAAGTTAATACTTGACAATCAATAGCCAAGAATTGGCAGTTAACTGTTGAGAGTTGATAAATGACTTTTAACTTTTAAACTCAATAGTTGACAGCTGACAGTTACTTCTAAAGTGGATAACTGATTGTTAGACAATTAACTTTTGTCTGTAATGAATTTATAGTTGAATAGTTATAATAGCCAGTTGACTGTTGATTGTTAAAAGTAGACTGCTCGCTATTAGAGTTCTCAGTTGACTAACTAAAAGTTAAAATGAACGCTTTGAAGTTTATAATTAACAATCAATAGTCAAGAATTAAGAGATTACTTTTGATAGTTGATAAATGATACATAAACTTTTGAATTAAATAGTTGACAGTTACCTATATAGTCAATAACTGATTGTTACGATTTGACAATTAATTTATGACTGTAATGAATTTATAGTTAAATGGTTAAGGGTAGACAATTGATTTTTGATTGTTAAAAGTTGACAGCTCACTACTACAGTTCTCAATTGACTCACTAAAAGCTAAAAAATATTTCTTTGAAGTTAATAATTGCCAATCAATAGTAAAAAATTGAAAGTTAACTCTTGAGAGTTTATAAATGGCTCTTAACTTTTGAACTCAATAGTTGACAGCTTACAGTTAACTATAGAGTCAATAACTTATTGTTAAGATTTGACAATTAACTTAGACTGTTGATTTTTGATTGTTAAAAGTTGACAGCTCACTGTTAGAGTTCTCAGTTGACTAACTAAAACTTAAAATTAACTCTTTGAAGTTAATAATTGACAATCAATAGCCAAGAATTGACAGTCAACTGTTTAGAGTTTATAAATAACTCTTAATTTTTGAACTCAATAGTTGACAGCTGACAGTTAACTATAGAGTCAATAACTAATTGTTAAGATTTGACAATTAACTTATGGCTGATATGAATTTTGTAGTTAAATGGTTAAGGGTAGACTTTTCATTTTTGATTGTTAAAAGTTGACAGCTCACTATTAGAGTTCTCAGTTGACTAACTAAAACGTAAAAAATAACTCTTTGAAGTTAATAATTGACAATCAATAGTCAAGAATTGACAGTTAAATGTTGAGAGGTTATAAATAACTGTTAGCTTTTGAACTCAATAGTTGACAGCTGACAGTTAACTATAGAGTCAATAACTAATTGTTAAGATTTGGCAATTAACTTATGGCTGATGTGGATTTTGTAGTTAAATAGTTAAGGGTAGACAGTTGATTTTTGATCGTTAAAAGTTGACAGCTCATTATTAGAGTTCTCAGTTGACTAACTAAAACATAAAAATTAACTCTGTGAAGTTAATAATTGACAATCAATAGTCAAGAATTAACTGTTGAGAGTTTATAAATAACTCTTAACTTTTGAATTAAATAGTTGACAGCTGACAGTTACCTATAGAATCAATAACTGATTGTTAAGATTTGACCATTAACTTATGGCTGATATGAATTTTGTAGTTAAATAGTTAAGGGTAGACAGTTAATTTTTGATTGTTAAAAGTTGACAGCTCACTATTAGAGTTCTCAGTTGACTAAAACGTAAAAAAAATTAATTCTTTGAAGTTAATAATTAACAATCAATAGCCAAGAATTGACAGTTAACTGTTGAGAGTTTATAAATGGCACTTAACTTTTGAACTTAATAGTTGACAGCTGACAGTTAACTATAGAGTCAATAACTAATTGTTAAGATTTGGCAATTAACTTATGACTGTAATGAATTTATAGTTGACTGGTTAGGATAGACAATAGACTGTTGATTGTTAAAAGTTGACAGCTCACTAATAGAGTTCTTAGTTGACTAACTAAAAATTAAAAAATAACTATTTGAAGTTAATAATTGACAATCAATAGTTAAGAAACAGTTAACTGTTCAGTTTATAAATGACTCTTAACTTTTGAACTAAATAGTTGACAGCTGACAGTTACCAAAAGAGTCAACACAATACAGTTGACTGCTGATTGTTAAAAGCTGGCAGCTGACTAGAAGAGTTCTCTTTTGAACTCAATCGTTGACAGCTGACAGTTACCTATAGAGTCGTTAACTGATTGTTAAGAATTGTCAATTAACTTAAAAATGTTATGATTTATAGTTGAATGGTTAAGGCAGACAGTTTACTGTTGATTGTTGAAAACTGACTGTTGACTAATAAAAGTTGACGGATAAAAGTTTACAGTTAACTAATAAAAATATAAAGTAAACTTTTTGGAGGAAATGTGACAGTCAACGTTTGACAATTAATAGTCATCTGTAGAAAATTGATAATTGACATTTAACTTTTGACAGTTAATTGACAGATATCCCAGAAATTTGACGTATTTTTAAATGATTCCTTATCAATTCTTTTGTAAAAACAATTTTTTGGAACATACCTAGGATAACGTCGAAATGTAGGGACGAAAGCTGTCACGAAGATTTTGATTAAATGGGCATTAGAAAAATATGTGGTGAGGTCAGTGGGAATATGTATGATGCATAAGAAGTGTGAAAATATGAGACATTTACTTCTAGAGGGGCTTAGGTGGTCGGTAAAATGGAATAGAGAGCGAAAGGTGGTTTGATAGTGGGAACGAAGTGGTCACTAAAAATGGGAAGGTGGAATTTTTAGAGAAGAGGTAGATCGTATAGCGTGAGCTAAGTGTCAAAAAAGGAGTTTCAACTAGAAGTAGAGGTGGTGTGCATTAATAAGAACTGGACCAAAGGGCGGAATGTGCTAGATGAGAAACGATGAATGGAGAAATGAGGTGTGTTGTGGTGGGAGATTTTAATGCAAGCGAGAATGGGCAAGCGGGGAGCAGGGTTCAAGGTGAATTAATAGTAAGAACGTCTCAGGATAAATTAATAAACAAGGAGGGTAGGAGAATTATGGATTGGTTAATAGAATAGGGATGGGAGATATTAAACCGGTGCACTGAATGTGATTGGAAAGTGAAAATAATATATTTGGTTTCAACAAGTCATTAAATAGGGAAGAATTTAGAAGAATAGAGTTGGAAGAAGAATGTTGAGGGTGTGGACCATGGGAGGTGGCAGTCAGAGTTCAGTACGCCAAAGTATCTGCGGAAAAGAAGATGCAGACTTTGGAAAGAACGGCCAATAAAGTGAGATTATGTAGAAATTAAAAGGATATATGGACTATTTTCAAAATGGATGTAAGGAGGGAACATATTATTTATTATTGATTTATTGTACTAATTATATATTAAAATTGTCTTCTTGAATTTATTTGAAACATAGATTGCAATTTATATAATGATACTCACTGGTTGCAAGCCTAGTATGATCTTGCTGGTATTATTACTTTTTTTTAACACGTGGCCTTGTAGATATTATTGTATTCTGGATAAAAATGTTTGTAATATTGTGTTTCTATATGCTTAGTTAAATTATTATGTCTATTTTTTGTATGTATATGGTGACTTATGTAAAACATTATTGTCAAACATCAATAAACTACTTACTTACTTACTATATTGAAGTGTCTTTACAATGGAATAGAATGGAATGGAATAGAACAAGTGGAATAGGAGAACAAGCGTCGATTGATGAGTTTGAAGAGTTTATGGAAGAGGAAATAGAACAAGCATTTGTTAATATTAATGTTACACATTTGCTGTCATCACAAAGTTCCTGTTGCCAAAAATATTATTAACACTTTAGAAGGATATTTTTCTGACTGTTGGAAGTATGCATGAATAAAACCTATACCAAAGGTTCTTTACATCCGAACTAAAGGACTTTGCACCAATTAGTATTCTGCCCATTTTATCGAAACTTCTAGAAAAAATAATTAAGAAACAATTGTCAGATCATGTGGAAATTAATTCAGTATTGCCAAAACATCAGAATGGATTTAGATTATTGATATTCCCTATATCCGTAGCTGATATTAAATCAGCTACGGATATAAGAAATTTAACTATTTTGATTCTTATAGATTATAATAAGGCGTTTCACATTGTTACGCATGATACACTAAATTTTATTTTATAATAATAAAAAACGCGGTTAAATTCCTTTCTTCACTGTTTTTATTTAAGAATGGACACATAGTACCCGAAATATAAATCTAGTGCTTAAATAAAAATAGCGATGAAAGGAATTTAACCGCGTTTTTATTATTCATATAACTCAAGAACACATACATATTAATTTTAAAATAAATTGAAACTGCAATTTCTCTTTTAAGTAATTATTTATCAGAACTATCAGGACGAAAGCACTGTGTTCAACTAGATCAAACTTTATTGATATTTCTCATGGTGTTCCTCAAGGTTCTATACTTGGGCCTCTTCTCTTTTCTATCTATACTTCTACCATATTAAATCAACTTCAGTTTCATGTGTATGCCGATGAGACTCAACTTTATTTTTCTTTCAAACCTGAGTCAACTCATGAGGTTGAAGCTTATGTAAATGTTCACAAAAAATTTTTGCATGTTAATTTTAACTTTAAACCCTATCAAATCCACATTACTTTTGTTTGGTAAGAATCCTACTAATATCATCACAGATGATATTATTGTGCCTTATTCTTAATGTGATTGGAATTATGGTATGATTATTGATAACACGTTTCGATATAAAAAACGAAATTAATAAATAATACGTCACTCAATAAGTCTCCTGTCTTACACATATATAGAAATATTGTTGATAGGCCCACGTGATTTTCGGGGAGTACCTTCAAACAGCACGTGTCAAAATTTCATGAAATTCTGACCATTAGTTTAGAAGTTACAGTCGTTTTAGTTACCACAGTTTTGTAATTTTCAAGATAATGGATAAAAATTAATTAGTATTCACTGTATCATCCTTTGATAATGATTGTAATAAACCGAAACACGTGTCAGGAAACTGAATATATTAATATGGAAAATAACAAGTGTTTTGATTCAAATTGTATCTATGGATAAAAAAGAATTTCGTGTATCACTTTTTTTGACAGGGAAAAATACTGTTGGAGCCAAACAGTGACTTGATAAGCATTATGGGGACTCTGCAACAGGCAAATCAACTATTATTACTACTATGCTATTGCTGATGATGATGATGAACGCTCTGGTCGCCCAAAATCGGTAGTTGTTCTGAAAGACTTACAAAATATCCACAAAAGAGTTTTAAATGAGCGTAAAATGAAGTTGTGAAGATATCAGAATGTAGAGTCTTTATAATTTTACATGAAAATTTCTGCATACGCAAGTTGCTTCCGAAGTGAGTGCCGCATTTGCTCACACCGGACTAGAACCAACAACGCGTCGATGATTCAGAGCGTTGTTTGGAGCTGCTCAAGGGTAATAAAAGAGATTTCTTGCGTTGATATGATAATGGATAAAACATGGAACCACCACTACAGGCCTGAATAAAAAAAATCGTTAGCTGAGTGGACAGCAGCCGGTGAAAGTCATCCAAAGCAACCAAAAACTTAAAATTCGGCTGCCATCCGTATTTTTAGATGTGCATGGAATTTTGTATAACAGTACTTTTATAGCAACGTACGTCATGATACTAGCCTCCTTATATACAACTACTGGAAGATGTCTCAAAGAGTGAGAGTCTATGAGATGGATATGCATATTTTTCATTATTGCGCATATCTAATTGGTGATTGATGCTATCTACGCTAAATTTTTCTTAATTTTTGATTTAGAAACTCAATTTTTCGTACCTATAAAGACTGCTGTCAAAATACTTTTTATTAGTCACCAATTACAGCAGAAGTTTTATTATATTCAATGTACTCCCCTTAGCGATCCATACACCGCTCCATAAGACGTTTCCATTGTTGAAAGCAGTGCTGAAAGTCCTTTTCTGCCAGCTGGCTAAGAACCTTCGTTGCTTTTGCTTTAAACGCTTCCACACTTTCAAATCTCGTTCCCTTCAGCGCTGACTTGACCTTGGGAAATAGAAAAAAGTCGCAGGGGGACATTCCAACACAGCGATGGCGTATTCTGCCTTATCTAAAAAGCGAAGGCAGAATTTGCTGGTGCATTGTCTTGGTAAAGGATCCAGGACTTGGTCTTCCATAAATCTGGTCTTCTTCATGTTACACGCTCATGCAAAGCCTTCAGAATCTCTATGTAGGAATGTTGATTTACCGTCTGACCATTTTGCCAATGTTTTCGTCCATTTTTGACGTTGATGGCCGCGCTGGGCGCCAATCGTCTTCCGTCGTTTCACGTCTTTCTTTAAACCTTTTAAAATTTTATTATTTCTTCTCTGACTAGTTTCGACAGTAATTTACTCCTTGAAAATGACATATTGTATTATAAACTAGCAGGAGAAGAAATAATACAATTTTCTGTGAAACAAACCAAGTGATTTTAATTCTGATCTGGATGTGAAAGAAAAAAACTAAGGTATAGCAAATGCAGATATAGTGTCCTAGTGATGCAGATTTTAGTTATGAATAATTTTGATTGATTAACAAAAGCTTTCATATGATGAAACAGATTTAAAAGTAATAATCCTGGTTTATTTTAAAGACCTGTACTATAATCAGAATTATTTGATTAATTTCGATTATCATTACGAGATGAATTTATTCCATTATAAAAAAATGAAGTTCAAAGTGCTACCAAAGAATTAAAAAATTTTTTTGTCTTAAAATTTATAGCTACCGAAGAAAAATATACATCGCTTGATAGTCGTACTACTCGTTTGGAACTAAATTACTCAAAAAGTATGAATTTATCAATCGGTAACACGAAATCCGACGACATTAATTAATGTTATGCAGTGAAATGGAAGAACGCAGAGAGCGTAGTAATAATATAATGATATACAATGTGCTTAATTCGTTACAATCAACAAAATAAGAATTTCAGCAATAAAAGATATGTTATCACCACTAAATATTGATTTTAAACCTGTCAAAATATTCCGAGTGGGACCTAAAATAGAAAATCCTGGCACTTAAAAGCAATTCTGGACGATAATGGATTGGTGAAATCAATTGTAAGAAAATCGAAACAGTTAAAAGATAATACAATTAAATTTAGTTTCGATCGAAACTAATCTACATTACAGTAGAGAAAAGAATTTACCGTTTGTAAGGAATTTAATGAAAGGAGGAAAAATGGCGATGCAGACCTGCTTATTAAATATGTTGACGTATGTCGTAGAGTAATTAAATCAACAACACATGCGTGCGCAAAGAAGAGCAGTAAAACAAAACAAAAAACAGATTTTCTTTTTCCACCTAATTTGTCTATGGATAAATTTTGATTTCTTTGTTATAGGGTTGATAATATAGCTGACAAATTATATTAATCTTATTATTATAACTTACCTACAGTTGTTAATAGTAATTATGACCTCTTAGTAAACACTACCTGCTCATAAGAAGCTAATGTTTTAACTAACCTATACAGTTATCATGTTCTTCCACAAATTTGTAATATTTCTAATGACTATAACGTATTTTTGGAATTGATATTTGCAGAAAATGGATTTTTGGTACAACATGCTGGTGGTCTATTACTTGAAATCAAACATTATCATATTAACTTATAACTTTAAAGAATCATCCAATCAGCTCATATGTAAGGAATTTGTTTAGAATTTGGTTACGAGATAAAGATGATGTAACAAATTACCGTAGTATTTCAATTCAATCTGCAATACCTAAACTTTTCAACAAGCTTGTAACTAGAATTAAATTGGATGTGTAAGAATATTTTAATCAAAGAAGAACATAGATGCAGAAGTGCTAGATGAACTACGTGAAATTTATTAGTTTTTAAATCTTTTATTTCGGACAACCTAGTGAATAAAAATGCAGTGGATTTGTCGAAGGCGTTCCATGAAGTGAATCATGTCATTCTAATTTTTAAATTGGGAAACTTGGGATTTCATGAGTCCGTTTGTAAATGGTTGAAAAGTTTCTCAAAAGGCCGTAGCCAGTGTGTTAAAATTATAAACCATTTTTCTGAAGTTATTCAAGTCCCTTCTGGTGTGCCCCAGGGATAGCATTGTGGACCATTTTTATTTCTTCTATTTATTAATGATATAGGTACAGTAATTCAACAATCAAACTTTTATTTGGTCACCACATCAATCAATCTTCAAGAATCAATTTGAAAATATACAGAAAAGATTCTTCAAATCTGTATCTTTTAAAATTTTCAAAATGGGTATTAATGAAAATATAGAAATTGTTAAAATTAGTTTTGGTGTTGATAATATGTATTGTAGAAGATTTTATTTTGATGTAATGTTTTTTTTTTTATAAAGTAATCAATACTTGATACTATTACTCAGATTTAATTTTCTCCAGAAATTCGAAAAGGTAAAAAATACGCATCCTTTTCCAATACCCGCAGTGCTTCGGAATGGATTTGGTTAGCCGAAGCACTCGCCTCCCCATTCCTATCCCTAAATGCCTCCAGATTATAACCGTTTTAATTAATCCATTGACGGTTTTCAAACCACCCCTGAGCGAGGAAAGCCGGTGAATGGAGAGGAAAAAAACGTGCGATACTACCCTCCTCCTCGTCCTCCTCTTCCACCAGCACCACCATGAACCACCTCGCGCAATCCCTTTCCGGTCGAATCCCTCGAGACACGGCGGGGAAGGGAAAGTAAAGGAAAGGCAGATAGTGTTGTACATGAAAGCGGGAAAGGTGGCGGCGAGACATTAATGATACAGCACGTACACTTTTCGCGCCACCCTTTCTCACCCTCCTCTGTAGATATTTTATAGGGCAGACGTTTAATTTCCTCGGATTATTAACATTTTTTTCCCCTCTCACAATCCTATCTGTTTAGATTTTAAACAGAAGAAAATATTTAAATAAAATCAATACACAAGAAAATGACTTTGTGTTACCACTTTATTGTCATCGTGTCTTCTTCTTTATTATATTCAAGATGCCACAAAGTAAACACCTACATAATTAAATAAGATTTTACAATGAATTAAATTCTCACTTTTTTGGTGAAACAAAATTAAGTGTTTAATTAATCTTCTAATTAAGAAATTTTATTTTGAAAAGAAGTTGATCAAAATACAGAAATTTTGCCACTTGTATAAATTCTGCCTTTCGTTTATTTTTTGTTCTGGACGTTTATCTACTTACTACTAGTTTTGTTTAAAAAATAAATGAAGCATATCTCTTCCAAAATCAAAATTTGATTTTATTACAAAGTAATATCTCCTACAAACCCAAAATTTGATTTTATTACAAAGAAACTAAATAAATTATTACTCAAGATAGAAAAATTGATAATTCAAGTCTTATATTAAATACTTGTTTTTCTACACTCTTAAATTGTAATAATCGAAACACGTGCTTGTTTATCTGATAAAATGGAACACAACAAGTGATAACTGACTTGTTTAGTTTCTACACTACATTAATTACATTAACGAGGAGTGAATTAATTAAAATAAAACCGCAAATTTATGCGCACTCCGCACAATTCCGTTCCAGTGTTTGCATTATCAGGTACACATTGATACATCCAGTTATGAAAATGAACACGAGCACGTTTATTGTTTATCTTCACCGAACTACATAAACGCTTTAATATCCTGACATAAATCATAAATCTGGCTACGTTAAAACGCGACCATTTGTTTTTATTTTCACTGCACAATCAACAGTGTGTGTGTGCATATATGCAAATTGTTTGTTAAAATTTAATCTCTCACTCGTCTCTATGTGCGCTCGCTAGTCGCGACTATGAGGGAAACTTTGAATGAAATTCGGAATAAGTTGGCAGTATTCCCTGGTCGTGAATATAATTCTCGTAAATTTTCAAGAACCGTAATTTGGCCCCATTCGGTACGAAGGGCCGTAATCTCGCCCCGCGCGCCGTAAATATTATGCACGGGCGCGACGCGAAATATCAACATTTTTAAATTGCAAATTTCGATATTTCGCATAACGTGGAATTATCTGAACGTGTACCGAGATTTTCTTACCAATAAAAATTTGTTTTTAAAATTAAATAACCTTATAATTCTAAAAACTACTTATAAAACAGCATAAAAAACTTAAAGCAGAAAGTTAATATGAAAAATCAACACAATTTGAATGATTCCATAAGAAAATTAGCTTAAATAATAGTTTTAAAAAATATTTGAACTTCTGTTTATCGATCACAGTGCCGAAACATCAATAGGTTTCTGGAACGGTAAAAAAATGTAATCTTGTACTTTCTCTAGTAATGTTTTAAAATTATTTTAAAAAATACATTACTTATGATGTATGGATTGGAGGGTGGGATAGTGGCCACCCACCCACCCTACATATACAATAACTTACAAACTAAAACACCGTGACTAAATTATTGCTTACAAATTCAAACTACTTTTTGATAATTTACAGAAAATTAAAAATAACGCGACGCCATTTTGTTTCCAACTAAGCCCAATCAATTGTTTCGATAAAATCCTTAAATTGCGTTAATGTTTTACACATTTTGCAATTTTAAGGACAATTCCTTAAGAGGTTCTTTTAAAAACAATTATTATATTCACTGAATGCAATTTTGGACTTTATTTTATACTTAAAGCGGCGCCATTTTGTTTCCAGCTAAGCGCAATCAATTGTTTCCATAAAATCCTTAAATTACGTTAATATTTTATATATTTTGCAATTATAAGGACAATTACTTAAGAGATTCTTTTAAAAATAATTTTTATATTCGCAGAATGCAATTTTGGACTTTATTTTATATTTCAAGCGACGCCATTCTGTTTCCAGCTAAGCGCAATCAATTGTTTCGATAAAATCCTTAAATTACGTTCATGTTTTATATATTTTGCAATTTTCAGGACAATTCCTTAAGAGGTTCTTTTAAAACAATTTTTACATTCGCTGAATGCAATTTTGGACTTTATTTTACATTTCAAGCGACGCCATTTTGTTTCCAGCTATCAATTGTTTCGATAAAATCCTTTAATTGCGTTAATGTTTTATACATTTTGCAATTTTAAGGACAATTCCTTAAGAGGTTCTTTTAAAAACAATTTTTATATTCGCTGAATGCAATTTTGGACTTTATTTTATACTTCAAGTGACGCCATTTTGTTTCCAGTTAAGCGCAACAAATTGTTTTGATAAAATCCTTAAACTACGTTAATGCTTTATATATTTTGCAATTTTAAAGACAATTCCTTAAGAGATTCTTTTAAAAATAATTTTTTATTCGTTGAATGCAATTTTGGACTTTATTTTATATTTCAAGCGACGCCATTTTGTTTCCAGCTAAGCAAAATCAATTGTTTCGATAAAATCCTTAAAGTGCGTTAATGTTTTATATATTTTGAATTTTAAGGACAATTACTTAAGAGGTTCTTTTAAAAATAATTTTTTATTCGTTGAATGCAATTTTGGACTTTATTTTATATTTCAAGCGACGCCATTTTGTTTCCAGCTAAGCGCAATCAATTGTTTCGATAAAATCCTTAAAGTGCGTTAATGTTTTACATATTTTGCAATTTTAAGGACAATTCGTTAAGAGGTTCTTTTAAAAATAATTTTTATATTCGCTGAATGCAATTTTCGACTTTATTTTATATTTCAAGCGACGCCATTTTGTTTTCAGCTAAGCGCAAACAATTGTTTCGATTAAACCCTTTAAGTACGTTAATGTTTAATATATTTTGCAATTTTAAAGTTAATTCCTTAAAAACAATTTTTATATCCGCTTAATGCAATTTTGGACTTTATTTTATATTTCAAGCGACGCCATATTGTTTACAGCTAAGCGCAATCAATTGTTTCGATAAAATCCTTAAAGTACGTTAATTTTTTATATATTTTGCAATTTTAAAGTCAATTCCTTAAGAGGTTCTTATAAAAACAATTTTCATATTCGCTAAATTTCAATTTTGGACTTTATTTTATACTTCAAGCGACGCCATTTTGTTTCCAGCTAAGCGCAATCAATTGTTTCGATAAAATCCTTAAATTACGTTATTGGTTTATACATTTTGCAATTTTAAGGACAATTCATTAAGAGATTCTTTTAAAAACAATTTTTACATTCGCTGAATGCAATTTTGGACTTTATTTTATACTTCAGGCGACGCCATTTTGTTTCCAGCTAAGCGCAATTAACTGTTTTGGTAAAATCCTTAAAGTGCGTTCATGTTTTATATATTTTGCAATTTTAAGGACAATTCTTTAAGAGGTTCTATTAAAAACAATTTTAATATTGGCTGAATGCAATTTTGGACTTTATTTTATGTTTCAAGCGACGCCATTTTGTTTCCAGCTAAGCGCAATCAATTGCTTCGATAAAATCCTTAAATTACGTTAATTTTTTATATATTTTGCAATTTTAAGGACAATTTCTTAAGAGGTTCTTTTAAAAACAATTTTTATATCCGCTGAATGTAATTTTGGACTTTATTTTATATTTCAAGCGGCGCCATTTGGTTTACAGCTAATCGCAATCAATTATTTCGATAAAATTCTTAAATTACGTTAATGTTTTACACATTTTGCAATTTTAAAGACAATTCCTTAAGAGGTTCTTCTAAAAACAATTTTTATATCCGCTGAATGTAATTTTGGACTTTATTTTATATTTCAAGCGGCGCCATTTGGTTTACAGCTAATCGCAATCAATTATTTCGATAAAATTCTTAAATTACGTTAATGTTTTACACATTTTGCAATTTTAAAGACAATTCCTTAAGAGGTTCTTCTAAAAACAATTTTTATATCCGCTGAATGTAATTTTGGACTTTATTTTATATTTCAAGCAACGCCATTTTGTTTTCAGCTAAGCGCAAACAATTGTTTCGATAAAATCCTTAAACTGCGTTAATGTTTTACACATTTTGCAATTTTAATGACAATTCCTTAAGAGGTTCTTTTAAAAACAATTTTTATATGCGCTGAATGCAATTTTGTACTTTTTTATATTTCAAGCGACGCCATTTTGTCTCCAGCTAAGCGTAATCAATTGTTTCCATAAAACCCTCAAATTACGTTTATGTTTTATATATTTTGCAATTTTAAGGACAATTCCTTAAGAGGTTCTTTTAAAAACAATTTTTATATTCGCTTAATGCAATTTTGTGCTTTATTTTATATTTCAAGCGACGCCATCTTGTTTACAGCTAAGCGTAATCAATTATTTCGATAAAATCCTTAAACTACGTTAATGTGTTATATATTTTGCAATTTTAAGGACGATTCCTTCAGAGGTTCTTTTAAAAACAATTTTTATATTCGCTGAATGCAATTTTGGACTTTATTTTATATTTCAAGCGACGTCATTATGTTTCCAGCTAAGCTCAATCAATTGTTTCAATAAAATCCTTAAAATACGTTAATGTTTTATGTATTTTGTAGTTTTAAGGACAATTCCTTAAGAGGTTCTTTTAATAACAATTTGTATATTCCCTGAATGCAATTTTGGACTTTATTTTATACTTCAAGCGACGTCATTTTGTTTCCAGCTAAGCGTAATCAATTGTTTCGATACAATCCTTAAAGTTCGTTCATGTTTTATACATTTTGCAATTTTAAGGACAATTCCTTAAGAGGTTCTTTTAAAAATAATTTTTATATCCGCTGAATGCAATTTTTGACTTTATTTTATACTTCAAGCGACGCCATTTTGTTTCCAGCTAAGCGCAATCAATTATTTCGATGAAATCCTTAAATTACATTAATGTTTTATATATTTTGTAATTTTAAGGACAATTCCTTAAGAGGTTCTTTTAAAAACAATTTTTATATTCGCTGAATGTAATTTTGGACTTTATTTTATATTTCAAGCGACGCCATTCAGTTTACAGCTAAGCGCAATCAATTGTTTCGATAAAATCCTTAAATTACGTTAATGTTTTATATATTTTGCAATTTTAAACACAATTCCTTAAGAGGTTCTTTTGAAAACAATTTTTATATTCGCTGAATGCAATTTTTGACTTTATTTTATACTTCAAGCGACGCCATTTTGTTTCCAGCTAAGCGCAATCAATTGTTTCGATAAAATCCTTAAATTACGTTAATGTTTTATATATTTTGCAATTTTAAGGATAATTCCTTAAGAAGTTCTTTTAAAAACAATTTTTACATTCGCTGAATGTAATTTTGGACTTTATTTTATATTTCAAGCGGCGCCATTTTGTTTACAGCTAAGCGCAATCAATTGTTTCGATAAAATCCTTAAAGTGCGTTAATGTTTTATATAATTTGCAATTTTAAGCACAATTTCTTAAGAGGTTCTTTTAAAAACAATTTTTATATGCGCTGAATGCAATTTTGGACTTTATTTTATACTTCAAGCGACGCCATTTTGTTTCCAGCGAAACGCAATCAATTGTTTCGATTATATCCTTAAATTGCGTTAATGTGTTACACATTTTGCAATTTTAAGGACAATTCCTTAAGAGATTCTTTTAAAAATAATTGTTATATTCGCTGAATGCAATTTTGACTTTATTTTATACTTCACGCGACGCCATTTTGTTTACAGCTTAGCATAATCAATTGTTTTGATAAAATCTTAAAACTGCGTTAATGTTTTATATATTTCACAATTTTAAGGACAATTCCTTAAGAGGTTCTTATAAAAACAATTTTTAAATTCCCTGAATGCAATTTTGGACTTTATTTTATACTTCATGCGACGCTATTTTGTTTCCAGCTAAGCGCAATCAATTGTTTTGATAAAATCCTTAAATTACGTTAATGTTTTACATATTTTACAATTTTAAGGACAATTCCTTAAGAGTTTCTTTTATAAACAATTTTTATATCCGCTGAATGCAATTTTGGGCTTTATTTTATATTTCAAGCGACGCCATTTTGTTTCCAGCTAAGCGCAATCAATTGTTTCGATAAAATCCTTAAAGTACGTTAATATTTTATATATTTTGCAATTTTAAGGACAATTTCTTAAGAGGTTCTTTTAAAAATAATTTGTATATTCGCTGAAAGCAATTTTGGACTTTATTTTATATTTCAAGCGACGCCATTTTGTTTTCAGCTAAGCGCAATGAATTGTTTCGATAAAATCCTTAAGGTGCGTTAATCTTTTATACATTTTGCAATTTTAAGAACAATTCTTTAATAAGTTATTTTAAAAACAATTTTTATATCCGTTGAATGCAATTTTGGACTTTATTTTATACTTCAAGCGACGCCATTTTGTTTCCAGCTAAGCGAAATCAATTAGTTCGATAAAATCCTTAAATTGCGTTAATGTTTTACACATTTTGCAATTTTAATGACAATTTCTTAAGAGGTTCTTTTAAAAACAATTTTTATATTCGCTGAATGCAATTTTGGACTTTATTTTATACTTCAAGCGGTGCCATTTTGTTTCCAGCTAAGCGTAATCAATTGTTTCCATAAAATCCTCAAATTACATTCATGTTTTATATATTTTGCAATTTTAAGGACAATTCCTTGAGATGTTCTTTTAAAAACAATTTTTACATTCGCTGAATGAAATTTTGGACTTTATTTTATACTTCAAGCGACGCCATTTTGTTTCCAGCTAAGCGCAATCAATTGTTTCGATAAAATCCTTAAAGTGCGTTAATGTTTTATACTTTTTGCAATTTTGAGGACAATTCATTAAGAGGTTCTTTTAAAAACAATTTTTATATTCGCTGAATGCAATTTTGGACTTTATTTTATATTTCAAGCGACGCCATTTTGTTTACAGCTAAGCGCAATCAATTGTTTCGATAAAATCTTTAAAGTTCGTTAATTTTTTATATATTTTGCGATTTTAAGGACAATTCTTTAAGAAGTTCTTTTAAAAACAATTTTTACATTCGCCGAATGCAATTTTGGACTTTATTTTATACATCAAGCGACGCCATTTTGTTTCCAGCTAAGCGTAATCAATTATTTCTATAAAATCCTTAAAGTGCGTTAATGTTTTATATATTTTGTAATTTTAAAGACGATTCCTTAAGAGGTTCTTTTAAAAACAATTTTTATATTCGCTGAATGCAATTTTGGACTTTATTTTATACTTCAAGGGGTGCCATTTTGTTTTCAGTTAAGCGCAATCAATTGTTTTGATAAAATCCTCAAAGTGCGTTTAACTGATTGATAGATTTTATAATTTTTAGGGCTTAAATGGTTACTTTTTAAACGCTGAATATATTTTTGGTTATTGGTTATAATAATATTTTATTATTATAAGGGCCATATTATTAGTTCATTGTTTCCTAGTTAAATAACAGTAGCAATTCCATTAGCATTAATCTCCACCTGCTCACGTAATCCCTTTATCATATTTTATTCGATGCCCGCTTCAAAGAGCAGATGCGACGCCGGTCGTCGGCGTCGGCTCGCGTAATCCGAAAATGGTGCATTACAATGAAATTGGTCGCGTAAAAGTGGCGTTATTGTTCCCTCGGTGTCGTGAACGCGGGGTGTTTTGGCTTCTATCTGGAATCGCCTCGTGTGCATTAATTTTTAATGCAGGTGCATGGCTTTCTTACGTCCTTTTAACGGCCGCCTTCAAGCGTCGTACGTGCCGAGTGAAAATCCCAGATTCGACCATTTTTTTACAATTTCAAATCATCCTGTACTGTATGTTATTTTATTTTAAGCAATAAGTAAAAGGGTTAACGTTGTTCAGTCCTCGTACAATAGTTTCCGTTTGATTTATAATGCGGCAGTTGAACCGTTTCCAATTTTTAATTAAATTAACCTCAAAGGGTTTTGGGGGCGCACAAAACTGCGCCGAAACAGTGAGATAGTGCTGAATTATGAGTTGGATGTTGATGATTTATCCCCCGAGCCGAAGTAAAATATCGCCGAATTTCCCGACACCCCTCCTAATTGTATTCCTCCTTCCTTGCACCTCCCTTTTTCCACCCTAAACTGGATTTCCCGAATTATTAATATATCAATGGGTGACAACTTATGACGCGGACCTCAATGGGTGATTGATTGATGTACTCGCTCCATTAATTATGTCCTAACCCAGCTGGGAAAAAGGAGAAGAGGGAAAAAACCCGGGAAACGGAGAGACAAAGTGATTACTCAACGAAAATTAAGGCTTTAAATGTCTTTATTAAAAAGTAACGCATGATAATAATTTAATATTAAAACCAATATGAATTAAAATATTAATCAGACGCTAGGTGGGTGGTAAGCCTGGCGGGGCGGCAAAGTGGTTATCGTCTTAGGATTTATCGCATTAATTAACCGAAACTATGACGGCGCTATCGCGCAGACATGTAATTACAAGTTTCATGTTGAATATAGCCGGGTCATCTATAAATTTATCTCAGGAGCCGATAGATTTCCGAATAAATCACCAGCCGATGCGTTGAATTTAATTAATGCGCCACACAATCCATTCCGATCGGTAACGCCGTTCAATCCGCCCGCGCCTACGGTGGCGGCGTCGCGACGCGCCGCGCCGCCATCGCACGGCATCAGGTAAGCCATTTGGTAAACAACAACCGGGCAAATTGAATGAGCCGGAATCTGTTTAAGATGCGCGATCCCGCCCGTAATATTTGCAGAAGCTCGCTCGGCGGAATCGCGGAATATTCCTCAAAGAACGCGGCTCTAAATCACTTTAGAACGCGCCAACCTTTTTCCCCCCCCTTTTTTTTTGTAAACCAGCTCGTGTCAGGAAAAAACTTAATCATGCGGATGCTATTCATGAAATTGAAGAAAGGCAACTAGGGTCTCGTAATGTAATTGTTTTTCATTTGTCTGAACCTACTGACACTATTGAACAAATAACTCATCAAATTAAAGTTGCTAATCACAACTTTAATATATATAACAAATCTTTGAAACCTATAGGATTTCTAAATAGAATTCGTCTCATATATTATCATCGAATAACCTTAAATAAACTTGATGACTTTAAATACCTTTAAAGCACTTTGTCCTTAAATGTTCATTGTAAGACCTTAAGTGATCCTAAATAATTTTGAATTGCCACATTAGCAATGCATCTAAATAACTTAAACGGTTCTAAGGTAAATTGTTAAAATTGATGTTTTACAAAATGGCAAAGCCATCTATTATCATTTAACATCAAGTCATTATTTGAAAGAAGCCACACATTCATACTGCATATATATTGAAAATGAAAGTATGTTTTTATAACAAATTCAACAGTAGTTTTTGGAAAACCAAAGAAGTACCGAAATCGTCGTTAGTGTTTTATAAATTAGAGGGTGGGATAGTGGCCACCCACCCACCCTACATATACATTGAAATTTAAACTACAGCTGTGGCTTTAAATTTCTGAAATAATTTCAACTGTAAGAGTGTAATATCAAAAATTAATGACGGAAAGACAATGGGTCGATAGTCGTAAAATCAATTACAATTAATATTGTAAATTCCTCTGTAACAAATAATAATAAATAAAGATGTTTGTCTCTCATTCTTAATTGTCTAAATATGTTTGTATTGCATATTTTTGCAAGAAATCGTTGTTTATGTTTTAATAACTGGAGGGTGGGATAGTGGCCACCCACCCACCCTACATATACAAGGAAATTTAAACTACAACAATGAATTAAATTTCTAAAATTATATAATCAGCAATTCTGTTGTAGGTTTTTCTTTTAAACCAAAAACTAAGAAGAAAAGAAATAAACATATATATATATTTATAACTAGATGTATTTTTTCACACGATTCTATTCAAATTTTATGACTTTAAATGGACTCATTGATAAATCACAATTCTTACATACATCAAAATCGAAATTGATTTTTTGATTTTAATAATTTCAAAAAAAAAATTGTGATAGTGTTTTATAAACCAAGAAGATTCAAGTAATGAAAGATAAAATATTTATGCAGAAGGAGTAGATGGCCTCTAATTACCTTTTAATGAATAAAACATACGCAGAATTTTAAATTGATGTCAATTATATTTCAATTATCATTACATGAACTTAAATGATCATTGGATGACCTTGAATGATTAAATTGACGTTTTATAATCTTAAATAACTTTGAACGCATTTTGGATGACTAAATAATGGTTAGAGATGCCACATATTCTTCAATGATCATTGAGTAGCCTTGAATAACCCTATAACATTAACACTTAAATAATACTTAACCATCGTATGATAGCAATAAATAGCCTTGAATAATTTTTAGATGAACGAAAATCAGATAAGATTAAATTACTTTAAACAAGTCTTCGATGTTGATGTGAATTATCGTTCGATAGTCTTAAATAATTTTGAAGAACCATTGAATAACTTAGAATAAACTTGGAGGTCTTTAACGATCGCTGAATAACCTTGAATTATCGTTAGATGATCTTGAAAGATCGTTTAATAGGCCTAAATACTCGTGAAAGTCTTTTGGATGACTTTGAATATTCTTTAGATACTCTTAAGTGATGTGAAGTTAGAATACATCAAATGTCCTTAAATGTTCATTTTAAGACCTTAAGTAGGACATAAATAAGTTTGAATGACCTTTCGATGAGCAACAATCTGATAATCTTAAATTACTTCAAACAACTCATCGATGTTGATGTGATTTATCGTTAAATAGTCTTACATAATCTTGAAGGACTATTGGATAGCCTTGTAGAACTTTGAACCTCGAAATATCATTAGTTGATCTTGAAAGTTAGTTGAATAGACTTAAATGCTCGTGAGTTCATTAGATAACTTTGAATGTTCTTTCGATATTCTTAAGTGATGGTTAGGGGGACACATAACCTTGAACGGTCTTTAAAAAATCTAAAATAACCATGATATAACTGTGAATAATCATACAATTACTGCAAATCTTTGTTGAATAAAATTAATCAATATTTAACAAACTTTAAATGACTTTCAGGGATGATTTCAAGTAGCTTCTAATAAGTTTTCGATGTTCATCATTAGATCATATTAAAAGATAAGGAATGAGCGTTAAATAACCTTCAATGTTGTTAACCAGCTAAGTGCGACCATTGAATAATCCTGAATATACATCATCAAATGTCCTTAGATATTCATTGCAAGATCTAAGTGATCCTAAATAATCTTAAATGGCTATTAAATGACCCTGAATGATCACAGAATAACCTTAAATGCTATAGGACTATGATTTGTACGATTAAATAACCTTGAAAGATCTTGAATTGCTTTGAAAGAACTTTTCGATATTTTTGTTTATTATCATCGATTGACCTTAAATGAACTTGATGATTTTAAATACCTTTAAAGCACTTTGTCCTCAAATGTTCATTGTAAGACCTTAAGTGATCCTAAATAATTTTGGACGATCTTTATATGACCCTGAATCATCACAGAATAACCTTAAATGATAAACGATTAAGATTTGTAAGATTAGATAACCTTGAATGATCTTGAATTACTTTGAAAGAACTCTTTGATATTTTTGTGTATTATCATCGAATGATCTTAAATGAACCTGATGACTTTAAATACCTTTAAAGCACTTTATGTGTGTAACTCTCCCTCTGCTAAAGCTGGGTAGATTGAGTAGCCCAGTGGAGTTCCAAGCCCGGACAAAAGGAGAGGCCAGCAACCTGCTGCTCAAAGAACCTACAAACTAGACTCTGATAGGATGGAAACAATAAAATGCGAATCTGCAAGGAAAATGACTAAAAGTTTTCGGAAACTGAAAGCTCTAAGAATTGTATGCTTTAACGTGATATCCTTGAGCAACAAAGATCGGGACATCCTTTTAGAAGTAGAAAGACAGGGGATCCAAATCTGCGCACTCTCAGAAACCAAGAGGAGAAGAAAAGGAAGCACTAAGTATGGAAAATAGCTCCTTATATAATGCGGTAAGGATAAAAATGAAAGAGCACCGCCAAAAATCGAAACCAAGAACATCAAATACACAAAATACATTCACGACAGAATCTTACATGTCACAGTACAACTCGGAGGTACAACATCGACACATCTGATCAGGGAGATGCCCCAGACAACACTAAACCCAGGGAGGAAGTAGATGCCTTCTATCAGAATTTACAAAACGCACTGGATAACATTAGCAAAAATAGCGAAGCCTTCATTCTGAACGATAAAATCGGAAGCGAAAAACTACCTGGCGTAAAGAATCAATACAACAAAAACAGCAAATGGCGAAAAACTAATACAGCTATGCACGAAAAACGAACTGAGAATAAACAATACCGTAACACAAATTTAGCTTAGAGAACACACGAGGTCAGAAATCCATGATGAAAAGTCTATCGTAGATTTCTGACCTCGTGTCTTCTCGAAGCTAAATTTGTGTTGCAAATATCCACCCCCGCAGAATCCAGGATGTTAGAAACCTACACCTCAGCAAATGCCGGAACCAACCACAGTCTCGTACTGGCAAAGATCACAAAAGACCACAAAAAAATAGAACCAATCGAAGGCATCAACAAACTCAATGTGGAATCTCTATCTGACAACTCAACGAGATCTATAGCAAATATTAGAGGACGTATAGAAACCGCATGGCAAAAACTAAAATCTAAGCACTCGCAACCCGAATACCAAACCATGGTTGTTCCATGAGGTCAAGAAGCTGGCCGAGGAAAAAACAAAAAAACGAAAGTCATATCTACAATACACAGCAAAATTAATCACGTGCTACGAATATAAGCTTGTAAGAAAAAGAACCAACAACGAAATCGAGATAATCAAAACGGCTTACCGCGAAAAGATCTCCTAAGATATGAAACGCGATCTGTACGGAAGACAAAAAAAGAAATGGAATATGCTCAGAAATCGGAAGAAACCAATAAACGAATATCTACAAAAAGCGATGCTCTACAAGTTTGAACAAACTACTTCAAAGTTTCAATGTTCAACATGCAGATATCTACAACCAATACACAGTCTCTTACGATGTCTAAGGACCTGCCTAGATGTAAGCTCACCATATACAATAAAAGCGTTGAACAGATTCCTAGAGGCCAAAATAACAAGCAACAGGAACCTAAAAGAAAAAGTGAAAGCCCAAACAACAAAAGCGGATCTAATATCGGTATATCTGAGAGATATGATATGGCGACTGTAGGAAGCAATGCAAGACTCTACAAAACCTGTGTCAGGCACATTATGACATACGCGATCGAAACCAGGGCTAAAAAGACCACAACGAAACGGCTCATGGGAACTAAGGAGATGAGAACCTTAAGATGCATCGAAGGATCAGTCTCTGGAGCTGAATAAGAAACGAGGAAGTCAAAGCGACGTTCAACATTGAATAGAATGCGGGAATAGAGATACCATGTGGACAGAATGGATAAAACCAGACTGTTAAAAATTACCAACAAGATGGTATGAGTGTTGGAGTATTCCAACTGCAGCTATAAATGTTGAAGGCAGAACTGTATTTAAACCTACTTAAAGAGGAAAAAGAAAAAAAAGAACTTTGTGAGATCAAATATTTGATGGTAGAGGCGTTTACTTCATGGTACAACTTGATTGACTTGTAATTGAGACACAATAACTTTGTCTAACCACTAACTTTGTGAGATCATTTAAATAACCTTAAATAACCTAAATTATCGTTAAATGATGATGAATGAACTTAAACGTTTCTTTTGTATCCTTAAATAACCTAAGTGACGGTTAGAGAGCACCAAAGAAACAAAGAACTGTCAGCCGTAAAAGGGGAAGCGATGGAACTTCTGAACAAAGCACCTTCAAGTAAACATTTCATAGTAATGCTGATGGCTACAAAACCGACTCCAATATATTTTTCGTTTCTCTTGTGCAACTTCAGCTTTTGACTGTAGAAAAATCGACGCAGAAAAAAATGTCATTTGGAAAAATCCGCGTTCTTCATCCATCTCCTCGATATTGTCGACCATTACAAACCAAATTTTTGCATGAAACTGGTGATGATCTACAGAAAAGTGTGCAATGCATTAACCAGCACATCTTCAAGTCAGGGATGCTACCTCTGTGATTGCACTTCAAAATAATTCAACGTTATTGATAGCATTTTGACGAAACCCATAAAGGAACAGAATCTGTAATTCGGCATTTCTACGTTGCATGTTTGGATTTGTTTCTTTGAGTGTGATTTGAACATTTCATATAAATTAGATGTAATAAAATGACAAAATCGCGGTGAAGGTAAGTATAGGGTCGAAAATTGCAAAAATAATATTCAAAAAGGTTTCCGGCAACAATTGGTAAATATGCCGAAACATTGATATGGAAGCAGAAATCATGAAAATATACCGCGCCGTTTTTTTTTTTTCATCGATAACTGGATTGGATGCGAAGTTAGTAAAAAGATTCCACATCGTCTTAAAAATTATTTATTACGGCTTCGCTATTGATATTCACAAGTACAAGGAATATTAAATTAAAACGGCGCGTATGTTTGTGCTTAAATATCCCTGGTATTGAATGCTAAGCACAGTGCACAAAATTTTGCTTCACAACATCAAGGTTATTGAGTAATCGCTTCTCCCAATTGGACAAATTTCTGAAGAAGCTCAAGAATATTTCAATAAATACATTAAAAAAATATCAACAGGATTTTGCGCAAAAATTTATCCGAATTAAGAAGATGCAAGACCTGTTTCAGAGGCTTTTGGTAGCCTCTGCTCCACTGATAACGAACTTCCGAGCATTGCCTTTAAAGCAGCTCAAGACGTTAAACGCTGAAACTGTGGCTTAGTTAAAAATGCCGACTGTTGAAGTTGTAAATAGCGACAACGAACCCGAAGACATTTTTGACCGACATATCGGATTCGCCATTTTGTTTTTCGTAAATTCGTAATTAAGATTTTTATTGAGCGATCTCAAATAAGCCGCTATACAAATTCACAAAAATCTATCAATTTTCACCTATTTTTTTGTCCGCCATTTTTGTTTTCTTAATTTTTAATTCAATTTCTTTATCAGCGTCATCAAAAGAGCCGATATACAATTTTTTACGAAATTCTGGAAATTTTAACCGTTAATGTTCGCCATATTGGATCCGCCATTTTGTTTTTAAGAAATTCTTAATTCAGATTTTTTATCACCGATCTCAAATGAGTCTATATATTTATTTTTTGAATTAAATGCTGGCAAATTTAATCGTTAATGTCCACCATATTGGATCCGCCATTTTGTTTTTCAAAAAATTTTAATGTAGATTTTTTATCAGAGCCGATTTTTTGTTTTTTTTTTTGTTTTTCAGAAATTCTTCATTCAGATTTTTGATCACCGATTCAAAAGAGTCGATATATAATTTTTTAAAATGATACTCTTACAATTTTAACCGTTAATGTCCGCTATATTGGATCCGCCATTTTGTTTTCTAGAAATTTTTAAGTCAGATTTTTTTTTGATCAGCGTCGTGAAAAGAGCCGACATACAAATTTTTAATTGAAATTCTGTTAATTTTAACCGTTAATGTCCGCCATATTGGGTCCGCCATTATGTTTTTCAGAATTTTTTAATTCAAATTTGGTATCAGCGTCATTAAAAAAGCCGATACACACTTTTTTTAAATGAAATTCTAGCAATTTCAACTTTGAATGTCAGTCATATTGAATCCGCGATTTGTTTTTCGGAAATGCTTAATTTAAAAATATAAATTATCAGTAACATCAGAAGTCACCTCTTCTGCATACATATTTTTATGAAATTCTTTAGATTTTAACCGTTAATGTTCGCCATATTGGATCCGCCCTTTCGTTTTTAAGAAATTCTTAATTCAGATTTTTTATCACCGATCTCAAAAGAGTCGATTTACAATTTTTTTAAATGAAATTCTGGCAATTTGAACCGTTAATGTCCGCCATATTGGATCCGCCATTCTATTTTTCAGAAATTTTTAATTCAGATTTTTGATCAGCGTCGTGAAAAAAGCCGATATACAATTTTTAAAATGAAATTCTGTTAATTTTAACCGTTAATGTCCGCCATTTTGTTTCTCGGAATTTTTTAATTTATATTTTTAATCAGCGTCATCAAAAGAGCCGTTTTACAATTTTTTTATAAAATTCTGGAAATTTTACCCGGTAATAACCGCCATATTGAATACACAATTTTTTTTAAATAAATTCTTAATTCAGATTTTTTATCACCGATTTCGATATACAATTTTTTAAATGAAATTCTGGCAATTTTAACTGTTAATGTCCGTCATATTGGATACGCCATTTTGTTTTTCAGTAATATTTAATTCAGATTTTTTATCAGAGCCGATATACGATTTTTTTATGAAATTCTGGCAATTTTAACAGTTATTATCCGCCACATTGGATCCGCCATTTTGTTTATCTTTTTTTTTTTTTTTTCAGAGCCGATATCGAACCGTCAACATCAGCCCTATTGAATCCACCATTTTGTTTTTCAGATATTCTTCATTCAGATGTTTTATCATTGACCTCAAATGAGTAGATATAGAATTTTTTTATGAAATTCTAGCAATTTTAACTTTTAATGTCCGCCATATTGGATCCGCCATTTTATTTTTCAGAAAATTTTAATTCAGTTTACTTTATCAAATTTTGGCAATTCAAACCGGCAACATCAGCCATATTGAATCCACTATTTTGTTTTTAAGAATTTCTTAATTCAGATTTTTTATCAGCGTGATCAAAAGAGCCGTTATATAAATTTTTTATGAAATTTTAGCAATTTTAATGTCGGCCATATTGAATCCGCAATTTTGTTTTCTAGAAATTTTTAACTCAGATTTTAGATCAGCGTGGTCAAAAGAGCCTATTTATAATTTTTATATGAAATTCTGTTAATATTAACCGTAAATGTCCGCCATATTGGGTCCGCCATTTTTCAATTTATATTATATAATTCTGGAAATTTTAACCGGTAATATCTGACATATTGAATTGACCATTTTGTTTTTCAGAAATTCTTCATTCAGATTATCCGCCATTTTGTTTTTCGAAATTTTTTAATTTATATTTTTTATCAGCGTCATCAAAAGAGCCGATACACATTTTTTTAAATGAAATTCTAACAATTTTAACTTTGATGGTCGGCCATATTAGATCCGCCATTTTATTTTTCAGAAATTTTTAGTTCAATTTATTTATCAGTGTCATCAAAAGAGCCGATATACAATTTTTTATGAAAATCTGGCAATTTAAACCGTTAACATCAGCCATATTGAATCCACCATTTTATTTTTCAGAAATTCTTTATTCAGATTTTTTATCATTTTTATCAGTCTGATGAAAAGAGCTGATATACAATTTTTTTATGAAATTTTAACTTTTAATGTCCGCCATATTGAATCCGCCATTTTGTTTTTCAGAAATTTTCAATTCAGATTTTTTATCAGTTAATTTTAGCCGTTAACGTCCGCCATATTGGATCCGCCTTTTTGTTTTTCAGAATTTTTTTATTCAGATTTTTATTAGCGTCATCAAAAGAGCCGATATACAAATTTTAACCATTAATTTTTTTAAATCAAATTCCGACAAATTAATCATTAATGTCCGCCATATTGGATCCGCCATTTTGTTTTTCAGAAATTTTTAATTCAGATTCATTAGAAGAACCGAATATACAATTTTTTTAATGAAATTCTTGTAATGTTAACCGTTAATGTCCGCCATATTGGTGCCGCCATTTTTGGTTTTCAGATTTTCAATTCAGATTTTTTTTAAACAGCCGATATACAATTGTTTTTTTAATGAAATTCTGGCAATTTTAACCCTTAATGTCCGTCATATTAGATCCACCATTTTTCAGAAATTTTAATTCAATTTTTTTATCAGGAAGCTCAAAAGAGCCGATATTTAATTTTTTTTTAAATCAAATCCCGACAATTTTAACCATTAATTTCCGCCATTTTGTTTTTCAGACATTTTTAATTCAGATTCATCAAAAGAGCCGATATACATTTTTTTTAAATGTAATTCCGGTAATTTTATCTGCTAATGTCTGCCATATTGGTGCCGCCATTTTGGTTTTCAGAAATTTTCAATTCAATTTTTTTTAAAGAGTCGATACACAATTTTTTTAAATTAAATTTCGACAATTTTAACCATTAATGTCCGCCATATTGGATCATCCATTTTGTTTTTCAGACATTTTTAATTCAGATTCATCAAAAGAGCCGATATACATTTTTTTAAATGTAATTCTGGCAATTTTAACCGTTAATGTCCGCCATATTGGTGCCGCCATTTTGGTTTTCAGAAATTTTCAATTCAGATTTTTTTAAAGAGTCGATATACAATTTTTTAAATGAAATTCTGGAAATTTTAACCCTTAATGTCCGTCATATTAGATCCTCCATTTTGTTTTTCAGAAATTTTTATTTCAGATCTTTTATCAGCTTCATCAAAAGAGCCGATATACTATTTTTTTAAATGAAATGCGGACAATTTTAACCCGTAATATCCGACATATTGAATGCACCATTTTGTTTTTCAGAAATTCTTAATTCAGATTTTTTATCACCTATCTCAAAAGAGTCTATATACAATTGTTTTATGAAATTCTGGCAATTTATTCAAGTCAGATTTTTTTTATGATCGTCGTCAAAATAGTCGATATACAATTTTTTATATGAAATTCTGGTAATTTTAACCTTCAATGTCCGTCATATTGAATCCGCCATTTTGTTTTTCAGCAATTTTTAAGTCAGATTTTTAATCAGTGTCGTCAAAAGAGCCGATATAAAAATGTTTTATATGAAATTCTGGTCATTTTAACCGTTAATGTCCCCCCATGTTGGTTTCGCCATTTTGGTTTTCAGAAATTTTTAATTCAGATTTTTTTTTTAAGAGTCGATAAACAATTTTTTTAATGAAACTCTGGCAATTTTAACCGTAAATGTCAGCCATATTGAATCCGCCATTTTGTTTTTCAAAAAAATTTATTTCAGATATTTTATCAGCGTCATCAAAAGAGACGATACACATTGTTTTTAAATGAAAATCTGGCAATTTTAATCGATAACGTCTGCCATATTGGATCCGCCATTTTGTTTTTCAAAAAATTTTATTTCAGATTTTTTATCAGCGTCATCAAAAGAGACGATACACATTGTTTTTAAATGAAAATCTGGCAATTTTAATCGATAACGTCTACCATATTGAATCCGCCATTTTGTTTTTCAAAAAAATTTATTTCAGATTTTTTATCAGCGTCATCAAAAGAGCAGAAATACAATTTTTTTAATGAAATTCTGGTAATTTTAACCGATAATGCCAGCCATATCTGATCCGCCATTTTGTTTTATAGAAATTTTTAATTCAGATTTTTTTATCAGCGTCATCAAAAGAGCAGATATACAATTTTTTAATGAAATTTTATCAATTTTAACCGTTAATGTCCGCCATATTGAATCCGCCATTTTGTTTTTCAAAAAATTTTATTTCAAATTTTTTATCAGCGTCATCAAAAGAACAGATATACAATTTTTGTAATGAAATTCTATCAATTTTACCCGTTAATGTCCGCCATATTGAATCCGCCATTTTGTTTTTCAAAAAATTTTATTTCAGATATTTTATCAGCGTCATCAAAAGAGACGATATACAATTTTTTTAAATGAAAATCTGGCAATTTTAATCGATAACGTCCGCCATATTTGATCCGCCATTTTGTTTTTTTGAAATTTTTAATTCAGATTTTTATCAGCGTTATTAAAAGAGCCGATATACAAGTTTTGTAATGAAATTCTATCAATTTTAACCGTTAATGTCCGCCATATTGAATCCGCCATTTTGTTTTTCAAAAAATTTTATTTCAAATTTTTTATCAGCGTCATCAAAAGAACAGATATACAATTTTTGTAATGAAATTCTATCAATTTTACCCGTTAATGTCCGCCATATTGAATCCGCCATTTTGTTTTTCAAAAAAATTTTATTTCAGATTTTTTATCAGCGTCATCAAAAGAGACGATACACATTGTTTTTAAATGAAAATCTGGCAATTTTAATCGATAACGTCTGCCATATTGGATCCGCCATTTTGTTTTTCAGAAATTTTTAAGTCAGATTTTTTATTAGTGTCATCAAAAGAGACGATATACAATTGTTTATAAAATTCTGGTTATTTTATAACCACATTTTTGGCATTTGGGACCACATAATTGACCCTAAATAACCTTGAATGACCTTGAAATGACCTTGAACGATTGTTTGATAATAAAAAAATAACTTTAATCAATTTTGGATGATTTGAGCAATCGCTGGATGATCTTAATTAATGTGGAATGGCCTTAAGTAATGCTGGAAGAATTTGAACGATCGTTTGATAAATTGAATAAAGTTGAAATTATTTTGGACGATTTTGAAAGAACATTGGCAAATCTTTAATAACTTTAAATGACCTTATGATCGTTGAATATTCTTTATGACAGTATATGACAGTTAGATGACCTTAAATGTTTTTTTATGGCTAGTTGAATTTTCCTAATGACATCATATGGCAATTAGATGACCTTGAATGTTTTTTTATGGCTTTGAATGAATTACAACAGTATCAGCAAATAAAGACAATAGCTGTGAAACTGCATGAGGAGATAATTGTTTAAAGTAATAAAAACCAACCCTATAACTTTAAAACACATTGGATTTCTAAATACAAATTAACTTCCTAGAATAAATTCAGTAGTTTAATTTTAAAAACCATAACTGAAGTAGAGTTTTTGATTTAAATATTTAACAGTAAATTTTTAATAGTTGTTCTGGAAACCAAAAAGTATTCTTTTATATTTATATCTTCGACAAAAATCTAGAATAAAATATTGATGAATTAATCTTAAAGTCAGAGTAGCAGTTTGAATTTCAATGTATATGTAGGGTGGGTGGGTGGCCTCTATCCACCTATAAACCTTAAAAACATACACCAGTATTTCAATGGATGACAATTAAATTTCAAACAATTAAATAAAGATGAAGAAAATGGGAACAAGCTATATATATATATATATATATATATATATATATATATATATATATATATATTTATTTATTTACAATGTATATACATGTATTATATCAATATTATGTTATAGTTTTAATATTTAAATAAAGATTTTAACTTTGAAATACTTTTTTTAACACTTAATGTGTAAATATATTTAGGTTGCATTACTTTTTTAATAAATCGTTTGCGTTTTATAATTTGTAGAGTGTTACATTTAATTATTGTAATGTTAGATGTACATTTCGAGATACAAGTTGCTCATTATCAATAACAAACTCGAGTTTTCATCAAAATATACGCGAGATTTTTATTAAAACACACTTAAATAACATAATCCACAAAATGAAACATAAGGTTACGTATAAAAAATATTTAGGAAGCGCGCGACCTTTTTCCCCACTTTCCCGCAAGCCCTTTCAACTCTAGGGAGGCTTACGTAAAACCCGGCGGCGGTTTATATAATTTCACTTAAACGTGTCCGCCGCCTTCAGTCCGGATTAAAACCATTCCCACGCATTTCTTAATCTGCACAGCGCAAAAGATAAATAATATACGTAAAGAAACTGAAGTATTCTTCTGCGTTTGCGGCCAAATATTTGAAATGGACGGAGAAGGAGGCGGAGGCGGAGGACGGAAGGGAAAACTGAAGAATCCGTCCCTTCGACCCTTTCAATCCCGATCAAAGCCTTAAAAACCACACAGGGCAGAATGTAAAAGTTAAATTTCACATGTGAATAATTTAAAAGGGATCGGATGTAATGTATGCCGACGGGGATTAATAAGAGAGGATGGGGTGGGCGGAAGCAAGGCCCCCGGGGAATGTCGACTTGAAAGTATGTAATATACAGTCTGTATGTATGTGTGTGTGTGTGTGTGTGTGTGTGTGTATAGATGCCGGAACTGACTGTTGTTTTCGTTAGTGGCGGTTGCTGATTTTGATATTAACTAAATTTCAAACAATGAGGAATATTATTAATACATTTTCAAATTGTTTAATTTGCGATAGATGATGCATATAGCCTTTCAAATGGAGAGAAATACTTTAATTTTAATTCTATGAATAAATTCTTAGAATTGTCACCGGCGTTCAGTTTACCTGAACGTGGTAACAAATGCGTAATTATATTTTAATCCATTTTAAATAAAAATCAAATTGTGAAGAAAGTGTAGTGTTTTTTATTTTCCAAGTGTATCAGTAGAAGAGACTGTAGTGTATAAAAAAGAGGGTTGTTAGAACTTGAATGACCTATGTAGATGTTGGCTGATTTGAAATCTAGAGGTGAAAGTTAACTTAACCAATGATTATGTAAATCATGTACATCAACAAAATACTGCTTGCGCAGTTGTGCATGTTTGTGGTTAAGAATATATATTGACTTAAATTATCTACAAAATACTGCTTGCGCAGTGATGTATGCCTGCATGTAAGAAGTACTGCGCGAGCAGTATTTTCTAGATGATTCACATTTACAGCAATTTGGTACTTATGCAATAGAAATTAATCACTGCGCAAGCAGTATATTGTGGATGGTTTATCATCAATGGGATTGTAAAAATAATATTCTAAAACCTATTCAGTTGGGAGGATTTTATAGGCAGTATAGAATTATGTGGATGTCCAATTTGGAAACAAAATACTGGAAAATTTGATGCAATGAGGTATTAAATAAGAAAAATAAGTTTTTAATGATACATATAACCATCAACATCATAGACATCTGTATAAGAAACTGTAGTGTGTATAAAAGATGGTTGTTGGAAGATTCGCTAGATACTTGCTGATTTGAAAACTATATTTTAAAATTCTTGAGAAGATAAAATAAGTTAACTACTAATAATCATTTAAATCACGTAAATCAACAAAATACTGCTGGATTATTATATATATATGTAGGGTGGGTGGGTGGCCCCTAACCCACCCTCCAATCAGTAAAATATAAGCGAGGCTTTTAATTAAATGTTGTACAACGTAAAAAACACAATATTATTGCACAATTTGATAGATTAATTCAAATTTTTCAAATAATTTTTGGTTATGTTTTTTGACTGTAGGGTGAGATAGAGGCCACCCACCCGCCCTACGTATACATATAAACATTAATTCCTTATGGTATCCTTATAGAAAGTTAATTATATTTAAACTTAAATTTTGATTTTGTTTCATTTTTTATTACAAAGGGTTTGCTGGTTTCTAGCAGCAAAATCATCCACCTTTAGCAATTAAAGTTATCATGTATATGTAGGGTGGGTGGGTGGCCTCTATCCCATCCTCTAATCAGTAAAACATCAGCGAGGGTCTTGATTAAAAGTTGTAAAATATAAATAAACACAAAATAATTACAATTTTTGGAGACTTGATTATACAAATTTTTCAAATAATGTTTGATGATGTTTTACTGATTAGAAGCGAAACCGCCGAATAAGATTAGATTCCAAGAGAACATTCTAAAAATCTGATAAAAAGAAAAAAACAGTCTTTGGAAAATTTGAAAGAAAAAAGTCTTAAAAATCAGGATGAAAAATTCTATAAAACTAGAAGGGAAACCGCCGAACAAGTTAAGATTTGAAGAGAGAATTCTAAAAATCTGAGAGAAAGAAAAACTGATTTTGGAAAATTTGAAAGAAGAAAGTCTTAAAAATCAGGATGAAAAATTCTAGAAAGATTTATACAGATTTTAGAAAATTTGGATGAAGAAAATTGTATAAAATCAGGGGGAAAATTCTATAAATTTAAAAGCGAAACCGCTGAACAACTTTAGATCGCAAGAGAACATTCTAAAAATCTGTTAGAAAGAAAAAAACAGATTTTAAAAAATTTGGAAGAAGAATATCTTAAAAATCAGGATGAAAATTTTATATAATTAGAAGCGAAACCGCCGAATTAGTTTACACTCCAAGAGAACACTCTAAAAATCTGATAGAAAGAAAAAACAGATTTTGGAAAATTTAAAAGAAGAAAATCTTAAAAATCAGGATGAAAATTCTATACAACTAGAAGCGAAACCGCCGAACAACATTAAATTCCAAGAAAACATTCTAAAAATCTGATAGAAAGAGAAAACAATTTTAGAAAATTTGAAAGAAGAAAGTCTAAAAATTTAGGATGAAAAATTTTATAAAGATTTACCTATACAGATTTTAGAAAATTTGAATGAAGAAAATTTTTAAAATCAGTGTGAAAATACTATAAATTTAAAACCCAAACCGCTAAACAACTTTTGATCGCAAGAGAAAATTCAAAAAATCTGTTAGAAAGAAAGACAGATTTTAGAAAATTTGAAAGAAGAAAATTTAAAAAACCAGGATGAAAAATCCTATAAAACTATAAGCGAAACTGCTGTACAAGTGTAGAATTAGAGTCCATGAGAAAATTCTAAAAATCTGGTAGAAAAAAAAACAAAACAAACTTTTATAAAATTTAGAAAAAAGTCTTAAAAATCAGTATGGAAAATTCTATAAATTTAGAAGCGAAATCGGCGAACAAGTGTAGATTCAAAGATTAAATTCTGAAAATCTGCTTGTAAAAAATAGATTCTAGAAAATTTAAAAGAAGAAAGTCTTAAAAATCGGGATGAAAAATTTATACAGATTTTAGAAAATTTTGGAAGAAGAACATTTTTAAAATCAGGGTGAGAAATCTATTAATTTAAAAGTAAAATCGCTGAATAACTTTAGATCGAAAAAGAAAATTCTAAAAATCTGATAGAAAGGAAAACAAATTTTAGAAAATTTGAAAGAAGAAAGTTTAGAGAAGAAAATCTTCAAAATCAGGATGAAAACTTCTATAAATCTAGAAGCGAAACCTCTGAAATCGCTGAACAAGTGTAGATTTCAAGAGACAATTCTAAAAATTTTAATGAAAGAAAAACAATTTTTAGAAAATTTGAAGAAGAAAGTCTTAAAAATTAAAAATCAGGATAAAAACTTCTATAAAACTAGAAGCGAAACCGCCGAACAAGTTTAGATTCCAAGAGAACATTTTAAAAATCTGATAGAAAGAAAAAACAGATTTTAGAAAATATGGAAGAAGAAAATCTTAAAAATCAGTATGAAAAATTCTATAAATTTCAAAGCAAAACCGCCGAACAAGTGTAGATTCCAAGAGAATTCAGTTGAATGAAAAAGAAACAGATTTTAGATAATTTGAAAAAAATAAAATCGGAAGACAAGTGTAGATTCCAACAGAAAATTCTAAAAAACCTACTTGAAAATAACACACTAACAGATTTTAGTAAATTTGTAAGAAAATCTTAAAAATCAGGATGAAACATTCTATAAAACTAAAAGCAAAACCGTTGATTCCAAGAGAATTCAGTTAAAAGAAAAAAAAACAGATTTTAGAAAATTTGAAAACAATAGCCTAAAAATCTGGATGAAAAGTAGATAGAAAATTCTAGAAAAGAAAATTATGAAAATTCCGAAGAAAATTTTTGAAATTTACATGAAGAGATATGAAAAAATCTGTAGGAGATTTGAAATCTGTAAAATTTACCCAATTTTTATGCAGAATTGCCAAACATTTTTTTAAAATCTTTGCAGAAT
Source organism: Ontholestes murinus (assembly GCA_963969525.1). Taxonomy (NCBI): domain Eukaryota; kingdom Metazoa; phylum Arthropoda; class Insecta; order Coleoptera; family Staphylinidae; genus Ontholestes; species Ontholestes murinus. The sequence continues at coordinate 72,979 of CAXAKX010000400.1, read as the reverse complement.
TTGAATTAACAAATGCTAAAAAATTTTAGGAACAGTCAGAGAATTTTACAACATTTGAAGAAAATTCCAGAATGATGGAAATTTTTTTATGTGATGCTCGAGAATTCTAGAAAGCGTCTTTAAATGATCCAGTCTGTTTAAAGTTTTCAATTATGCTCTTCATAGTTTATTTATTTATTTATTTATTTAATACATATGTAGGGAGATTCCACACGGAATATTACATGAATCAAAAGGTTACATAGTTAATAACGTTTTAACTATTCTCCATTTTCAACCTCTTATTATTTTTGAGATATTATTCAATAATAAAGACGCTTTGTTGTGTAGTGTAACGCTCCAATATTACTAACCCTAAACTCTAAGCTATTAAATTGTTTTGTTTTCAAGGTATTCAGCAATTTACTGCGTCAATGGCGGGAAATTCAAAATTTGCGTTATTTTTGAGACAGTATTTGGGCAGGCTGAGAAAAAAACAATCTGTAAGGTTGTAAGTAAGTCTTAAGTAATAATAACAGTTAATTACGTGACGATTTTCGCAATTTAATTGACAAAAAACCTAACTTTTACAGCAGCGCCATCTCTCGACCAATAAAAAAAATGTTTCGGATAAAACTTACATACTTTTTAACCCTCTATCAGAATCTGCAATAAAAAATAGGGGTTTCCATTTAAGATTTTAATGTTGCCCCCTGTTCCCGCCCCTTTGGGGGGCTGGGGGAGCAAAGTCTACGGCATCAGATGTCCCCCTCAGAACCATTAACTTTTCATTTGGAACACTTTTTGATTCAATGCAATGTTTCAGAATTATCGCTACTGGCGGATTAAAATGGGACACCAATTCCGCTCTGTACTTAATGACTTTTTCTCGCTCATTTCTTGTTTGTGGTAAGACAAGTTTAAATTAACACAGTGCATACGTACCTATCCATCACGAATTTTTTAAACAATAATTTAGTGTGATTGTAAGTGCATTCTTCATTTTTCAGAATGCATAATCCAAGAAAACTGATCTGATGTATCAATATAGAAACCCTTGAGTATTTCTGTCCTCCTGTAATTAAATAAATAAACACCTAACGTAATCTTGACCTACCTCAATACTCAACATCTGCTTCATCGTTTCAACTAGAGTACTCTTGACCTAGGCCAATGTATAATTTATTGGGGTAGGTTGTGAGTACGCTAGGCCAATGAAGTGTATATTGTGATAGGTCAAGAATACGCTAGGTCAAACGTATTCTAGGTTTATAATTAACAAAAAACCATTTAGCAATTAAATTTCAAATAAGAAAACAGTTGATAGAAACGAATTGATAATTAACTGAAAGCTGGATCTAGCGTATTGTCGATTTAAAATGATCAAAAACGCTTTAGCAATTGAATATCAGTTTAGAAAACAGTTGATAGAAATAAATTGATAATTGACAAACCCTTTAATGAAGTGAATACAAAAAAGAGTCGCGCGCTAAAACAAGGGAAAGTAAAAACAGTACAAAACTATTGTTCTTTACATTCTAATTGCAGAATTAACATCTCTTCATTCCTCAACATCAGCACAATATTTATACTCTAAAATTTCCTTAGTTACTAGTTTACAAGCAATTAAATTAAAAAATAGGTAAATTTCACCAAGTAAAAGCATTATCGTTCCAATGATTAAAAAATAGTCTTCAGATTGATTAACTCTTATCTAACACTATCTATCATTACGATCATTACCCCTCTTACCCACCACCAGCATTTCCAGTCTTGTTGCCATCAATAAATCTTTCCGTTCTTTTCAAAAACCTATCTATTATAATATTTCGGATGGTTGGTGATTGTACATCGTTACAACTTTAACTGGCTGCGTACACTAGAAAATGGTAATGATCCATCGCGAGCAGTGGATGCTGTTGAATTAAAATATCCTCCACAGGTCGGTCGAGTGCCCGGACTTGAGGGTCCACTGGAAAAGTTCCCATTCATCGGAACAACGTTACACTCGAAGAGAGAGATCCACTCAAAAATAACTTTCCACAATATAACTTTTTCGATTCGCCGCATCCCGTAATATACCCACCCCAAACTCCTTCTCTTATATACCACATACGGGACGTGTATAAATGATTTAATCTCTTCCGAAGATTACTACAAGCTCAGATGGTGTGAAGTGTGCGGATCCGCTCCGTACGGTGTTAATTATTTAGGAATTTGTGTGTATCTTAGTAATGCTTTAAATGGATGTACATCGTTGTGTTAATTATTTACGAATGCGGAGGGGGTTGGTGTAGTGTAGTGTATGTGAACGGTGGAATACATCTTCCGCCCAATACGATAACCCCGCCGATAACCTGCGACAGTGGCCAACTCGATCTTTAACCCGAGCCCACTAAATTAACAATTGTTTCAGAATGCAGAGATTACACCGCAGTAATTACCTAATTTACCACCGGATTAACATACTGCTGCACTATCCCGACTGCATGGACGTTATTAAGTTAACTTGTTTGCTGTTTGCAACTAATTGTTAAGACCACAGCCACTAGTTCTTTTACTAACCATACATATGATAAAATATGCAATAGAAATTATGTAATTTTTATGTTTTTAGTTTCATTAACAAAAATACACTGTGTATAATTATCTAAATTGTTTATCAAAAATGGACACAAAAAGATTAATAAGAGCTAAAAGACAGACAATATATAAAATAATTAAATCCTACACAAGAAAAACCCTAAACATACAAAGCTAAATTTCTGATTTCTAAATGTTTCATAAGATTTTTTCAAGCAAGATAAAAGCATTAAGGATGTCATCTTTTGGTATAGAGTTGCACTGAGATTCCCTAGTTGAGTGGATAACCACCGACAAATATAACAATAATTATGTGAACATTGAATACGATTTTAAACATAATTTTTTTCCCTCTCCTACTTTCTCTTAACCTGTTTGTTAATATAATAATAATTCATCTTATCTTTTTCTCTTATAGATGTTATATTTTCTTTTGCCTGAATCTTTTCCCTTTTAAAAGTCAAATGTCTTATAAAAGTTTCTCTTTACAAATGCATTATCTCTTTTACTTCGTTTGTGCCCTTTCTTATCTATTGATTCCTTTCGTTTTCTTTTCTTTTTTATCTATCTCGTCTTCCAAATTTCTTTCTTTTTACTTTAGCTCGTTTCTATTGTTATACGTGTGATTAAGTATTCCATTTGCCTCTTCTTTACCTTGATATCTAAGTTAAGCTTGTTTTTACCTTTCATGCCATTCCCTTGACTTTCTTTTATAAAAAAGGGTATAATTTGTGCAATTTCTCTTCAATTTGCCCAATTTGAAGGAATTTTCTCTTTTTAACTATCTCATCCCTAACAAGGGAATGTATCTTGCGGTAGTATGAGGATTCAATATTCTACTACCGATGAACTACTTTGATGACCCTCATAAAGTGTAAACCACTGTAAAACAATTTTGGAGATGACCTACTGCTAAAAAATTACAATCTGCAGTAGCGTTTCTCCGTCAATACAGTTACTATTTGCTCCGTCTAGGCCGAATAGTTTATCCAAGGTAGAACGACCCTTTGACAAACTCTTAACGCCTTAACTTCGCCTCATTCGGCCCCTGAATCTAATAGATTCCAAAGGAATTGAGGGCTGCAAATCTGTTCCTATATCACCCCTGCCCTGCTGTAGTATAGTGGCTTATGGACTTCATTAACATGGGTTAATTGGACATATCGGACAAGTCGATGTTAGTTGTCGTGTGCCTCGCGGGTACTAAATTTAGAGGATTTTGGTTTTACCGCCAGAATCAATGTAGAAAGGAAACCACAAAAAGCAAATAGCTTATCCAAGGTGGAACAGCATATAGCTAAGGTTAAATTTAGTCTGATGTATGCTGGCTCTGTGTACCAGGCAACCTTTGTCTGATTTGCAAGCATGTGGGGCTCTGCTATTATTGACCATTTTCTTTCCCTAGTTACTCGTGGGATGTACATGGACAAAAACATTAAATACAGAGTGGACGTCCAAAGACGGAGCCAAAAGACTATGTGTCTGGAAATGAAAATTTACAGAAAAACAGCTTAGAAGCAGCTGTAGAAAAGCAGTGAAAATGAAACACAATATCAGAATGAGTGGTGGCGCCCGTAAAGGATGATGTTCCTCATCAAGAGTGTGAAGCCAAAGAAAGCTTGGATAAAGGTATTATTGCCATTCGGTCAATTGGACGTACATGGGATACAATTACAAAAAGAACATAGAAAGTCGTAAGTGAATCCATTGCAGATAAAATAGTTTCATACTTTATTTCATTCATTGTACTTACAAAATATACCAGGTTGATTTAAAGAAACCCATTTTATATTAAAATTTTGAGCGTACACGAATAGGAGTTCACTTGCAAAATAATCTTACACCCTTTTTTTATTCTTTTATCCGTCAAGACATTCTTATGAGCAAGGTAAAATAAGCCAGAAATGGCAAAAATATTACAGTTGCCTAAATGATATTATCACGAGAAGCAATGTATAATGGCTCATGTGGAAGAACACCAGAAGTCGTGATCTCCACCTTCAAGTTCAATGTACCAAATTTTAAAGTGTTTTAGTGTATTAATGTATGTATTTCGTGTATCTTTTAAATAGATCTTGTAAAGCAATAAGCTAAACTAAACTAAATAGTGGGTGTTATGAACCAAAATAGGGAAACTTAAAAATATTTACGTGTTGTAGTTGTTTTAAGTGTTAGTTGGTAGTTTTTACGTTATAATGTAAAACTGCGGTGCAGACGCGCTCAAAGAATTTAATTCTCATTATTACTTTTAGTTTGATCAATGCTGCATCTGTAAATCAATATTTAATTTACACCTTTAAAAATAATTGTCAAAACGACATACTTCTCAGTTAAATTAACTTCCTCACTTGCTTAACATAGTGAGGCCCAAAATCTACCAGTTTTACCAGAGATCAGGGTAGCTCGTAATGTCCCGACTGGTGAAAGAAGGCATCGCCCTATTTCAAACTATGAGAGACAGAGAGACAAAGATACTGGAAGAGGCAGAGATCTCAACCATCTCTCAATGATTGAGGCCCAGAACACCTCCAACTGGTTGGTACTAAGGAGAAGCCCGAAGGAACCAAAGTTGGAGGTGACGCTTCCGATGGATTCACAGTCGGCTGATAGGATGGAGAAGCTGGGCCATAAAATCAACTATTGATTTGGCCAGGTTTAACTTAGATCCAAGAGTTAGATACGGACAGACGTGCCTTATCCACGCGCTACCATCATAAAAAAAATCCTAAAATGACTTCGTAACCGTGGGGAAGAAATATAAACGTTTCTAAAATGTGCGGAATTTTAAAATGTTATAAAAAAGTTTCAAAAGAAAAGTGAACAGCCCCAAGTAAACTAAGAAAGTGGAAAAAAATGCAAAAAGCCTTGACAGGAGCAACAGCAGTTTATGGAAATGCAGCAAAACAACAAACAAAAATGATGATGTGACCATCATAGTACTTTCCCTATAATTTACTCGAAAACTATGAGGTTTACTCAAAAAAAGTTATTCTTAATAATTTGTTCAGTTTTAAATTCTCTATAAATATTTATAATATAATATAATTGTAGAGAATTCAAAAGTTAAGATAATTTTTTTAGTATAAAAAATATTACAAAATATTTTAAACAAAAGTTAAAGAGAATAATAATTTGAACTAGTTTTCTTGTCTTAATTTTCGAGAAAAAATAATACAAATTGAAACTTTTCACATTTTTTGCCAATTGTTAATAAACTATTGGAGTTACATGAAATTTATATAACAAGTAATTGTACAGAATTGAAATTGAATTCATAGTTTTCGAGAAAAATATAGGCAAAGTACTGTTATGGTCACATCACCATTTTATATACTATATAGGGAAAGTAAAAATATACTTAAAATTTTAACTGAAGAAAGGACGAGCGAGGTTGACTTAATCGAAAGATCTTCCACTCCAACCCATCATCAATAGTTCTTCAAAATATTTTTACTGGTATCCATTTATAAATTCAATATTTAAAAAAATCTAGCACTTTAAAAGATAATTATGAAAACGCTTCTTTTTCAACTCGGAAGAGAAGCAGTTTCTAGATCTATAAATTTAGATAAAAGGCAATAAATAGTAGGAAATGTTGAAAAAAAACCATGAAAGAAATTTTTTAAATTATTGAACAATTTTAATGAAGCAAATTGCATATTGACAATAAACTCTTAATAATAATCTCGAAGAAATGTATCATTCTCTTAAAAAATTTAGATAAATTGAAGCAAAAAACTGGTAAAATATTCTAGTAGCTTCCAGAAAATCCCTCAAATCTTGGAATAAAATTCCTAAAAAATTTGAACATAATAAAGAACTCCTAGAAAATTCAAATAAAACCTCGAGAAATTACTAGAAAATTTAAGAAATTTGTAAAAAACCTGGAAACAATCTAAAACCAAGAAATTATTCTTCTAATTTAAAAGAGATAATTCTAGAAAATCCCGATAAGATAAAGAAGAATTAGTGGAAAATTCTTGAACTAGGAAGGGAAGTTATTGAAGGATTCTTGAATACTAAATATATATCAATATGTAAAGAGACTGCTGGAACATCTTTTAAGAAAAATGATAAGAAAAAGTAAGTAGTTTTAGTAAATAATAGAAGAAAGTGTGCTGAGAAAATCTATAAACCTAGAGAAAAATCTGCTGGCAGTGTCGAAGAAAATTCTCGCAATTTAAATGAGACATTTCTGAAAAATACAGATAAAATAAAGCAAAAAAATGGTGAAAAACTATAAAACTCTCTAAAAACATCTTGCAAAATGAAAGAAGAGAATATAAATAAAATAAAGCAAAAAAACAACAAAAAAACTATTTTTTTTTACATTTTAGAAACAAATAAAATTCAGGTTAGCTCTGAGCTTTCTATAATTATCCACCCATTTTTTTTTTTTTTTTTAGAAATTCTAAATTTCAGTAATGTTTTCAATAGTTTACGATAACGATAAGGTAAGGAAAGAAAAGGCATTAGAAAGCTGGAAGAAAATTTTGTGGAAAATTTTAGAAACCTTTTTCGAATCTAATAGAAGTGAAATTCTAGGGAAAAATTTTAATAGAACATAGCAAGAAATATAGTAGAATTCCTGAAACTATGTAAAAAATAAATAAAAGATTTTTGACAAAATAAAAAAGACTAAGCAAAAAGGTCTGGAAAGTAAGTAAAAGAAATTGAAAAGTTTCCTAAGAAAAATCTCTTAATCTGGAAGGAAATGTGCTAAAAAATCTACAAAATTCTGGAACTTTAAAGAAAAATATCAAAATATGGAAGAAAGTTTACTAGTAATTTCTAATAAAAAAATATCGCGAAGGAAAAATTTAAAGAGAAATTACTGGAACATTCCAGAAATTATATAAACCTACAAGAAATTCTCGTCATTAATTTTGAAGAGATATTTTCGAAAAATTGTGGAAAAGTAGCTAGAAAACTTAGAAGTCTATAAGAGGAATTTCTAGAACAGTTTAGAAGCCTCGAAGAAGAGATTTCTGAAAAATTGAACACAGCAAAAATTAGTCGAAAATTCTTAAAAATTAGATGAAAAATAAATAAAAAAATCAAGAAATCTGTAATAAAAATATCATAACAACTTTATAATTCTCAATGAATATTCTTGCAATTTGGAAAAAAAAAATCCGTTAAAATTGAGCAAAGTGTGCAAGAGCAATTTGGAAAATTCTGTAAAAAAGAAGTTTCGAGAAAATTTCTAAACCACCAAGAAATTTCTCTTAATTTAAAAAAGTAATTCCTGAAGAAAAGGCAAAACAAAGCAAGAAATGGTTAAAAATAAGATTCAAAAATCTCAAGATTTAAATATATCATTGATTCCTGCAGCATCTACATCGTTATACATTTTTGAATCACTAATGTTTTGAAAATGACAAGTGTCTGGTCGAAACTATAGTCAGCAAAGATTAAATCCAGTTATACAGACAAACTATTAAGTATTTGTATTGTATTTAAATATATCTTAGAATATTCAATTAAAGTAAAGCAAAAAGAAGGTAAACAATTCCTAAAAATTAAAACTAAAATTGTTCACAGTTTTTTTTTGAATCCTCGACAAAAATTGACGTAACATGCATGTGGAAAATTCTTTAAAAATTCCGAAAAATTAAAGCAAAGCATTGTGACAAATGTATGGAAGTGTTTTGGAATATTCATAAAGTCTAAAATTAATTGTTAGAAAATTCTGGAAAGGAATTCTCGCAACCTGAAAGAATTTTTTTTATATATTTATAGAACATAAAGCATTATTATAAAAAGAAAAATAGGGTAAAAATTTAGAATCCACTATGTAAACTCTCGCAATTTACAAAAAAAAAAAATCTTAGAAAAAACGAGAAAACTTTTGAAAACTGGAAGGAATATTTTTCTCGTATTCTAAAATAAAAGAAATTCAAAAAAAAATTAGATAAACTAAAGCAAACAATTCCGACAAATTATTAAAATTCGAAAAAAAAATGTTTTCGTTTTTTTAAGGGTTCTATAACTCTCCCAGAAACTTATGTAATTAAGATTTCTAGAATTTTCTTGTGATTTTTAGATTCCTATAATATGTCAACAGTTTCTTTTCCTTTGTAGGATTCTAGAATTCTCCCAGGAACTTTCCCTGCATTTTATTCTAGACTTCTATGTTTCACCATTTTTTTTTTGAGGGTTTAATAATGGCCACAGCAACCTGTGTCTTCATCTAGAATTCCATAGCAACTTGTATCTAAATTTTCAGGATTTTATAATTTTCTTTCTTTAGATTTAATTTTCCCCTTTTCGTAGGTATTAATTCACTCAGTAACTTGTAACTAGGTTTATAGAATATTTCACCAATTTCTCTTGTTTTTGAGGGCTCTATAACCTGTATTTTGATTTCTAGAATTTTTTCAATTTTTTATTTTTCTATATTTATATACTATGTCAATCTCGATATCCTAGAACTTAATAATATTTTTTTCTGGATTTCTATAATTCAGAAATATCTTATTTTTTGGAGGGTTCTAGAATTTTGTCAATTTCTAGGATTCAGCAGTTTTTATATGTTTCTATAATATTTCAACAATTTCTCGTCTTCTAGAGAATTCTAGAACTTGTATCCAGACTTCTATAATTCTTCAGCATTTTTTTCTAGATTTTTATATTATTTCATTTTTTTTTCTTTTCGAGGGTTGTAGAATTCTCTCAGTAACCTTTATAGAACTATCAGCATTTTTTCTAGATTTAAAATGGTGATGTTGCCATCACAATATTTTCTCTATATTTTTCTGGAAAACTATGAGGTTTACGCAAAAAGGCTATTCTTAGTAATTTGTTCATTTTAGAATTCTCTACAATTATTTGTTATATAAATTTCATGTAGATCCAATAATTTAATAGCAATTGGCAAAAAATATCAAAATTTTCTATTTTTATTTTTGTTCCTTGATTATTGCAAAATTCAAATGAAGATTTTTCTTAATGATAAACTTTATCATGAAAGATTTCCTTCATGAGTGTATGATCCCTTTATACTCCTATTCTCCTCTCTTTGTCTATATCTGCTCTTTTTTGCCTTTGTTTTCTTTTTTCTTAACTTATCTGGCTTCTTATCTCCCTCTTACATATTTTTACTAGATTTTCAGTTTCTTCTTATTTCTCTTCTTATACTTTTGTTCCCTTATTTTCATTTTGTTCTTTTCCAACTCTACAGATATTGCTGTTTGTTTTATTCAATAAAAAATCTTTAAAAGACTAATGTTTTATGCCTGATTTTTTAAATTTTCTCTCTTTCTCTTCCCTCGCCTTTTTCTTTTTTATCGTATTCCGTTCATCTTCTCATTCATCTCTACTTTTTGCCCATCTTCTTGATCATCCTTAAATTACAAAACTCAAAGATGTAATGATTATTTAAATTTAGTTTTAATAAATGTATTTCCTTATTTCATATTTGTCTCAATATATCTGCTATTTTTTTTCATTAGATCTTATTTCTCTCATCATTTTAGACACTTCACATCTTCAGAATAAAATACTGTTATTACTGATGAAGGCTTAACTTAAATTTAAATCTTTATCAGTTTCGCCAAGTGATAAATGAGAAAGTCATTCAAGAACTAAGATATTATTTATTTTACCATTTAAAGTTAAAATAAAACGAGTTAAACTAGCGCCTACGTTCTCGATTGAACTAGCGTACTCTTGACCTACCTCAATGTATAATTTATTTAGGCGGGTTAGGAGTAAGATAGGTCAATACACTCCTTATTGCGGTAGGTCAAGAGTACGCTAGAATAAGTAATGATCAAGTTCATAAGGTGTTAAGGCTAATATTAGAGTTATTTTAAATTATAATTTCTGTAATTAAGTAACAGAAATACAGTTAAGTTCTAAAACAAGTGAATATTGTAACCGAAAAATTTAAAATAGGTAGAGTTAATAAAATCAGAATCAGATTTTATTTTTTGTAAAAGTTTTATATCTTTATATCTAAAGTAATTCATTTGATAATGAAACGGATTACAAGTTTCTCATTATTTAAGCCCAATTAAAGTTGGCCGCCAGTTCGCGGAAGAATTAGTTGACAGGCCGATTTCGTTTGCGATAAAAGTAAACCAAAAAAAAAAGAAAAAAAAAACGTGGGGAGGTTTAATTGGAAGCCGTATTTTCCGCAGGAAAGTTTCGCCGGGGCATAACTTCGGCCAATGTTTATTTTTATGGGATTTAAACTTACCACCACCACCGCCACCGCAAAAGGCTATAAAATAAATTACGTGGCTTAACAAACTTGCGAACCCCCGCCCGCCCACGCTCAAATACTATAATTGATTCGTCGCCAGAAGTTCTTTTCCGCGCACTTTATTAGACGGAAATGGAATCGAAACGTTAAATGGAGATTTTAAAAACGAATTATTACGAAATTAATTAATAATGATATGTTTTTTTAACTAAAATAATACTATTTAATCTATAAATAGTCTTAATAAAGTACTCAAAAAATATATTTGTTTATATGTATGGGAAATTAAAATAGTCAACAATTATTTCCAATCAAATATAAGCTTAACTATTTCGTAAACAAGATGTATCACAAAATAAAGGCTTAATCAATTAAAAATTTGATAGTAGAGGCGTTTAATTCGTGGTACATCTTAAATTGAGACAAAATAACTTTGTTTTACCACTTTATTTAATATAATATATACAAGTCAATCAATTAAAAACTTAACTACTCTTATTATCATTTGCAACATCAAATGCGAAGAAATTTAAGGTAAAATTTAAATTTACTTTGAAAATTCTTATGTCCTAAGTTGAAATTACCACAACTCACACACATTTATCTAAAACAATTTCCCATAAATTTGAATTGATGATGAAAGGTAGCATATTTCTTGCATCGAGAAATCGCAGCCCTAACTTTACAACTAGTGGCTTTCTTTAGATTCTTGAAAATGATAAACCATCGCATAAACACCACAGACAATAGAGCTGTTAGGTTGCAGTTCACAAGAGGCTAAGACACCTCACTAGTACCCTATTTAACCTATAATAACACAAACAGACACCTGAAGTACAATTTAACGTAATCATAAGGATTGTGGCGACCGTTACTACATGATAATTCATGATAAACACTTACTATGTTTTACCCACTAACAATTGAACGTGTTAGTATACATCAAGCGGCTGCTCTATTCGTCAGCGCTCCGCACGGTGCAAACCGTAAATTATATCCCTCGTAGATTTTTTAATAATTAAACGTTAGGTGTTTTCAAATTTACATCCATCCATTGGCACTAAGCCGAAAATGTCGGCGTTGTCTGCGTGTGGGCATTAATCGGGATGATCCCCCGTTGTGATCTTTCCCTTATTAAGGGCTTTAATTAAAACCCGAATGGAAATATAACGGCGGAGACTTAAAATTCGAGAGTCCCGTATTTATCCAAGTCCTAATAAAACTGTTTACGTTGGATGGGTAGGGTAGGAGAGCGTTGTGTGTGTGGGGTGGTCATCTGAAATTGCATGTTTATTGATTTTCATCCCCTAGAATCCCGCCCGCGCGCACACAACACTTTTATTTATCCCAAAAGAATATAAACCGGGATTTGAATGCGGAGGGCCTTATTGCTCATAATATTACTCTCTAAACGACGATAAACGCACACTGTGAGCGCAATGATTTTTTTTTCTGTCGGGTAAACGGATTATTTTGCACTCTGTTCTCTTTTTTCCAGATTAATTCAACTTTATTAATTCTCAAATTTAATTTACCTATTAAACGCTGATGTATTTATTTCCATTTCTTATTATTCTTAAGATAATAATTAATTATTTCTACACCCTTAGCAATTAAAGAAATTGCACAAATTTCTCAAGCCAAAATCGTATCGAATAATGTGCGCGTCCATTAAATAAATTAGCGGCCTCCATTTATAAATAATTAATTGCTATAAATAACGGCAGAAATCAAGCGAAGGGAAGGGATAGTAGTATGTGTGTGTGTGTGCGTGTGTGTGTGTGTGGACATTAACTGCACGATAATAAATTATCGGCAGTATAAATAAGCCATATCGCGCCCGTTTTATGTTTATTTTTCCCTCCCACCCCTTCATTGGCGCTCGCGAAATAAACCACAAAAAATATATATATAAAATAAAAAAAGGCGATATATTGCGGTTGTAAATTTGAGTCTATTCCCGCCGTTACAATAAATGTTTAAATATCATCTCGTCCGATCAATTCACAACGGATTCTGCTTTTGATTCCACGCTGGGTTTTTTTTCCTCATCCAATACACAATGCATTTTATAAAACTCTGCGGTGCCTACTTGTTGCTCGTAATTTGGCACCGTTTCCTTTCAGTGATTTAGACAATTGATTCTTTTATCTATCAACTTTATTCATTCACACTGGCAGTTATTTAATTCAATATCCCTAATACCAATCTATATATTTAAAGCAAATTTTCAAAAGTTGCTTACAGGAAATTTTGTAAAAGTTAAAAAACACAAATGCTTTTATTAAAACAACACTTTCTAAACATAATATTAAGTTTGTGTTGCTCTAATCCAAATCCACTTATATTTTTCTTAAGCTTAAATTCTGCAACTGAACAATTTGGAAAGTAAATTTGAAAAATTCATTGCTTACAGAAAATTTTGTAAAAATTCAAAAACACAAATGCTTTTATTGATAAACACTTTTTTAAGATAATATTAAGTTTATGTTGCCATAATCCCAATCTACTTATTTTTTTCCTAAGCTTAAATTCAGCAACTGAACAATTTCGAAAGTAAATTTTAAAAATTCATTACTTACAGGAGGAAATTTTGTAAATATTCAAAAACACAAATGTTTTTATTAAAACAACACTTTCCTTAGATAACATTAAGTTTGTATTGCTCTCATCTTGATCGTCATTTGTTTTTGAGTTTAAAAGGTGAGTCTGATTGGTAAATATATTTTCAATTGAGAAAAAAAAATTCAAACCTAAAATGATACATTGGCTGTAGATTATGGTAGTAAGGTCTATTGTTACATATGATTTGATTGATTTAATTTAAAAAGAAGTTTTATACACTTCAGGTGCCACTGGGGCCATGCACAACACCCCCTCGTTAGCAATGGAAGCTTTACCAGACCTGCTTTCTCTGCACGAACGTTTCTTTGCTCAGACATCAGGATTCATCAGAAGAGACGGTAAAATGTTCGGTGACAGGGCTGAAGGAATGTTAATTTGCATTTACTCCTTAAAAAAATCTAAGGCCTGGAATTCCTCACCATAATCTGTGATAACACAAGAGCAAACAACCACCTTTCTGGCTTTGTCAATTTTGTCAATGCGCAACTTCTTGTTATTATCCACCTTGATCAGAGATATTTCTTGCTCAGAACATCTTCCGTTTTTGTACATTGGTTCAACGCAGTTTTCGACAAGAATGCATAGTTCAGCTTGTCTTTTGTCAAGTGCCTTAGCGGCTTTGTGTGATCCATGAATGACGCCATCATGAATCAAAGCCATCTTGAAGGACCTGGTTCACGTCCATGGAGCTACCAGTGACTAGAGCAGAGGGAGCATCATCGACACCAGCATAAATATTAGCTATTTTTCTTTTACATCAACGACTAACGACTTTGAGCAAATGATGCATACACAGAAATGGTTGTGTAAAGGCAGATGGAGTGAACTATTACAGTTTAAGTACTGCAGTGTTATTGTTCAAAAGAAATTTTAAATCTATGTATTCAGATCATTAATTTGCGAGGTTGGGTATGTCCAAAAAAATAATTGCGACTAGCTAAAAATTTTCTACTAAATTATGAACCGAATATTAGTAGTGAATTACATGATTAAGGTGAGGTACCTGTGCTCTTGTGCTGAAAAATCAATCATTGGTATTAAATTACCGTTAACGGTGGTTAACAAAAATTTAATTTAGCTATGTGTGTTGACAAAGATGCATTGCATCTTACTGTTACCGTTTTGTATATTATTATCATTATTATTATTACAAAAATAATGGGCCTGAAGAGACAGCGGAGGTATGGGCCTACATTAGGTGGAGTACACTTTTGTGCCTTGCCATGAAAATCATGAAAGTACCAACAAACAATATAAAGGTCATTATCTAGTTGCCTGTGGTTACTTGATGTCAATCGACCTCTATTCTGAAATTTGCTTTTAGATTGTTTCGCCACAGTGGTTGTTAACGAATTAAAATTTTACGTCAGTTTTAAAATTTGATCATTGTGTGTGCAGAAATTTCTAAGATTTAATTTGCCATTTTCGCCAGATGTGCAAAAGATGTGGTTTCTGCAGACGCTAAAATTTTCTGTGGCAATCTCACGTAAAAGCTTCCGTCAATAGGAATTAAGAAGTTAGTCTTGCAATTTTCGCAATAATTGTAAAGGAGTTTGATCACCGAACACTTCACCCGATAATAATTGCTGTAAACATTTATTTTTTTGGATATGGAGAACCGTTTGATTATCTCTCCTTTGACAGTTTTATATGGAAGGTCAGTGGGAGGTTCAATCATTAAATTTTTAACTTCGATGGCACGTTCGGAGGTAAATTCGTCGTAGCTGCTTTATACTTTATACAATTTACGATTGGAATTTGCTATTCAAGAGTGTAAAATGTCACTTCAATCTCTACAAACCAGATTGAAGGGTTTACGCAGAAAAAATGGTACAAATTACATATTACAATCGTTTCGGCAGCAACAATTTGCTCTTCCATAATATTCACACAGATATGGAAAGAGTAAGGCAAGTAAGAATCCTGGTAGAAAAGTTTGGATAATAAGAATAGTAAAAGAAATAATTTTCACAATACGAGGAGACCGATAACTATTACATGTCACTTTAAAATCGGTTTCAGATGTGAAACGTCTGCTCGCTGTTATTGTTAACTTTGTGAAGACAATGTTCTTGTTCGGATCCGACTGGTACTTGATACTTGATGAAGGGTGACAGAACCTGCATTTTATCCGGGTGTTAAAAATGATCTTTACATTTGATAACTGATAACTGTTGTAGTTTGAAGTGGCTCTGTTAGCGATGTGCCCTTTAGAACGTGTATTGTGTCGATTGACTCACCTCGTCGAAAATCATTATCACGTTATCAATTTATAACGAAGATAGTTGTACCTACTTCCGTTATTCTATGTAGTTTTCGTTTTAGAGAATCGTGGTTTTTAATTAGAGTTTAATATAAACATTATATATTGTTCCCCGTCAACAACAGCCACGGACAGGTTTCGATCTTTTTGTGTCTCATCAGCGTAGCGCACTTGGAGACAGGAAATCGAGATTTACTTTAGAGTATTTAACTCTCCAGGTTAATCATCGATATGATAATACCATAAAATGGGTGGATAACTACGGATTTTGAAGGGATCTGTCAACAGCGACAAATATATTTAACAATTTTTGGTATTATTTCTATGACGATATTTTCCGCTATTCGTTCTTTTTAGGAATTCATGAGGATACTGTTGCGTTCGTCAGGCAACTTATGAATAATTCAATGAGAGTAATAGAAATAATATGAACAAATTAAAAACAAAACGCGGAATTATTATATATTTTTTTAACTAGAAGTGTTTTGAGTTTCAAAGAATTCTTTGAATTAGTTTAAAACATTTCAGATTCCAAATTAAAAAGATTCCAATTATTCTAGAATATTTAAAAAAGTTGAAAAGTTTCAAAAATCCTACACACATTCTAAAAGTTATGCGGATTCTAAAAATTCTTAGTATTCAAAAGTTTCTAAAAAGTTTTATCATTCTTGATATTCTGAACATATTAAAGATTTTGGACATTGTAACGTTCGAAAAAATTCTAAAAGTACTAAATATTCTAAAGAATATAAAGTTACAAAGGATTTTCCAGATTCTAATGATTTTAAATGCTTCAAGATTATAAAAATTCTACAGTTTTTAGAAATTCTAAATATTCTAAAGATTTAATAAACTATTTAGATTTTAATAGGTCATAAATATACTTTATAGTAATTGTAAAGGTTCCATATATTTAAAAAAAAAGTTGTATTATTGAAAGTTCTGAAGATTATAAAGATTGTAAAGATTCTAAGAATTGTAAATATTAAAATATTATATTATTTGAGTTTTAAAGAATTATTTGAATTTAAATTAGTTTAAAGCCTCTACTGGTTCCAAATTGAGAAGATTCTAATGAATTTTAAAAAGTTAAAATATTTCAAAAATCCTTCATACATTCCATTTATTCTAAATGTTATGCGGATTCTAAAATTTCTTAATATTTCTAAAAACTTAAAGCATTCCTAATACATTCTAAAGATACAAAGTATATTTCTAATGATTTTAAAGGCTCTAAGATTCTACAGATTCTAAGATTTGTAAGATTATAAAAATTCAAAGGATTTAAAAAAATGTAAATATTATAAAGATTTAACAAACTATTCAGATTCTAAAGATTGCAAGATTTTAATAAGTCATAAATATACTCTATAGTATTAGTAAAGGTTACATATATTATAAAAATTTACATTTTTAAAGATTCTAAAGAATATAAGAATTAATTAATAATTATAAATATTTTTTTTAATTCTAAGTTTTTTGAGTTTTAAAGAATGATTTGAATTTAAATTAGTTTAAAGCTTCTACTGATTTCAAATTGAGGAGATTCAAATGAATCTAGACATTTTAAAAAGTAAACATGTTTCAAAAATCCTACACACTTTCCATATATTCTAAAGGTTATGCGGATTCTAAAGATTCTAAATATTCAAAAGTTTCTAGAGATATTTTAAATATACTAAAAAATTTTAAATGCTCCAAGATTATAAAGATTCACAGATTCTAAAAGTATTAAAAAATTATAAATATTCTAGAGATTTATGAAACTAATAAATAATAATAAATAAACTTAATAGTAAATGTAAAGGTGCCATTTATTATTAAACAAATTAAATTTTTAAAAATTTTGAAGATTCCAAAAGTTCCAAAGATTCCAAGAATTCAAAAAATTATGAATACTTTTTTTAATTTTAAGTGTTTTGAGTTTTTAGGAATTATTTGAATTTAAACTAGTTCAAAGCTTCTACTTATTCCAAATTGAGACGATTCTAATAATTCTAGAAATTTTAAAAACATAAAATGTTTCAAAAATCCTACATGCATTCCACATATTCTAAAGGTTATGCGGATTCTGAAGATTCTAAAAATAAAATAAGATTCTGGAGAATCAAGTTCGAAAAAAATATCTACTAAATATTCTAAAGATTTTAAATTTTTCGAAAAAATATAAAGAATATTCCATGAATGATTTTCTCATTTACCTCGTGGTGAAATATTATAGAATAATAGATAATTAATTAAAAACACTTGGTTTGTTTCACTAAATTTCATATTGACTCAACTAATTTAGCTTTTTACAGCTTGATTACTGTAAAAAGCGAAACTAGTCGAGTCAATATAAAATAAAATTTAGTGAAACAAATATAAAAAATAAAATAAAGATATAGAAGATTTTAAAGATTTTAATATTATGAATAATCCAAAGATTCTAAAGATACTAAAAATTCTAAAAAAATATAAAGATACGAAATATTCTCAAGATTCTAATGATTTTAAATGCTCTAAGATTCTACAGATTCTTAGATTTTGAAGATTCTAAACATTCTAAAGATTTAACAATTACCCATTTAAATTTTAAAGATTCCAAGGTTTAAATGGATCATCAATATACTCTATAAGAAAGATACTCAAGATTCTAATGATTTTAAATGCTCTATGATTCTACGGATTCTAAGATTTTGAAGATTCTAAAAATTCTAAAGATTTTAAAAATTCTAAACATTCTAAAGATTTAACAATTACCCATTCAGATTTTAAAGATAACAAGGTTTTAATGGATCATCAATATACTCTATAGTAATTGTAAAAGTTCGATACATTATTAAAAAAAATAAATTTTTGAAAATTCTGAAGATTCCAAAAATTCTAAAGATTCCAAGAATTCTAAAAATTCTCTAATAGTTATAAATATATTTTTATATTCTAAGTGTTTTGAGTTTTAAAGAATTATTTGACCTTAAATTGGTTTAATTAAAGCTTCTACTGATTCAAAATTGAGAAGATTCTAATGATTCTAGAAATTTTGAAAAGTTAAAATGTTTCAAAAATCCTATACACATTCCATATATTCTAAAGGTTATGCGGATTCTGAAGATTCTAAACATTCAAAAGTTTCTAGAAATTCTAAAGACTTTTAGCACGCTTAATATTCTAAAAATAATATAAGATTCCAGAGATTGAAAAAAAAATAAGGATACGAAAGATCTCAAGATGATTTTAAATGCTCTAAGATTCTACAGATTCTAAGATTTTGAAGATTCTAAAAATTCTAAACATTCTAAAGATTTAACAATTACCCATTTAAATTCTAAAGATTCCAAGGTTTAAATGGATCATCAATATACTCTATAATAATTGTAAATGTTCCATACATTATTAAAAAAAAAAATTGAAAATTCTGAAGATTCTAAAGATTCCTAGAATTCTAAAACTTCTCTAATAATTACAAATATTTGTTTTAATTATAAGTGTTTTGAGTTTTAAAAAATTATTTGAATTTAAATTAGTTTAAAGCTTCTAATGATTTCAAATTTTTAGATTCTAAAGATTCTAAGATGTTAATGGGTCATAAATTTACTCTATAGTAATTATAAAGGTTGAATATATTACAAAAAATCAACTTTTGAAAATTCTGAAGATTCCAAAGATTCTAAAGATTTCAAGAATTCTAAAAATTCTCTAATAATTATAAATATATTTTTAAATTCTAAATGTTTTGAGTGTTATTGAATTATTTGAATTTAAATTCGTTTAAAGCTTCTACTGATTCCAAATTGAGAAGATTCTAATGATTCTTGAAATTTAAAAAAATAAAAATGTTTCAAAACTCCTACACACATTCCATATATTCTAAAGGTTATGCGGATTCTAAAGATTCTAAATGTTTAAAAGTTTTTAGAATTTTTTAGAATTCTGAATATTCTTAAAAACATTTAAATGCTCCAATTCATTCAATTCTGAAGATTCTAAAAATTTTAGAAATTCTAAAGATTTTTACCATTCTAAATATTCTAAGAATAAAATAAGATTCTAGAGATTGAAGTTCTAAAATATCTACTAAATATTCTAAAGATTTTAACTATTCGAAAGAATGTAAAGAAACCAAAGATATAGAAGATTCTAAAGATTTTGACATTATAAATGATCTAAAGATACTAAAAATTCTAAAAAATATAAAGATACGAAAGATTCTCAAGATTCTAATGATTTTAAATGCTCTTAGATTCTAAGATTTTGAAGATTCTAAAAATTCTAAAGATTTAAAAAATTCTAAATATTTTAAAGATTTAACAATTAACCATTCAGATTCTAAAGATTGCAAGATCTTAATGGGTCATCAATATACTCTATAGTAATTGTAAAGGTTCCATATATTATAAAAAAAATATATTATTGAAAGTTCTGAAGATTCCAAAGATTCTAAGAATTTTAAATATTAAAAAATATTATTTTATTTCGAAGTGTTTTGAGTTTTAAAGAATTATTTAAATTTAAATTAGTTTAAACGTTCTACTGATTCTAAATTGAGAAGATTCTAATGTTTCTAGAAATTTTAAAAAGTAAAAATATTTCAAAATCCCAAACACACATTCCATTTATTCTAAATGTTATGAGGATTCAAAAAATTCTTAATATTCAAAAGTTTCTAAAGATTTAAAGCATTCTTAATATTTCGAAATTATAAAATATTTTAGAAATCGTAACGTTCGAAAACATTCTAAAGATACTAAATATTCTACAGAATATAAAAATACGAAAGATTCTCAAGTTTTTAATGATTCTAAATGATCTATGATTCTACAGATTTTGAAGATTCTAAACATTCTAAAGATTTTAAAAATTCTAAACATTCTAAAGATTTAACAATTACCCATTCAGATTATAAAGATAGCAAGGTTTTATATACTCTATAGTAATTGTAAAAAAAGTTCCATACATTATATTTAAAAAAAAATTGAAAATTCTGGCGATTCCAAAGATTCTAAAAATTCCAAGAATTCTAAAAATTCTCTAATAGTTATATATATATATATATATTTAAATTCTAAGTATTTTAAATTTTAAAGAATTATAAATTCTAATGATTCTAGACATTTTAAAAAGTTAAAATGTTTCAAAAATGCTATACATTCCATATATTCTAAAGGTTATGCGGATTCTGAAGATTCTAAACATTCAAAAGTTTATAGAAATTCTAAAGATTTTTAGCATGCTAAATATTCTAAAAATAAAATAAGATTCCAGAGATTGAAGTTCGAAAAAAATCTACTAAATATTCTAAAGATTTTAAATATTCGAAAGAATATAAAGAAACTAAAGATACCGAAGATTCTAAAGATTTTAACATTATAAATGATCTAAAGATTCTAAAGATACTAAAACTTCTAAAAAATATAAAGATACAAAAGATTTTCAAGATTCTAAATGCTCTAAGATTCTACAGATTCTAAGATTTTGAAGATTTTAAAATTCTAAACATTCTAAAGATTTAACAATTATCCATTTAGATTCTAAAGATTGTAAGGTTTTAATGGGTCATAAATATACTCTATATTAATTGTAAAAAAAAAAAAAATTTAAATTCTGAAAATTCCAAAGTTTCTAAAGATTCCAAGAATTCAAAAACTTCTCTAATAATTATAAATATTTATTTTAATTTTAAGTGTTTTGAGTTTAAAAAATTATTTGAATTTAAATTAGTTTAAAGCTTCAACTGATTCGAATTTGAGAAGATTCTAATGATTCTAGAAATTGTAAAAAGTTAAAATGTTTCAAATTCCTACACACATTCCATATATACTAAAGGTTATGCGGATTCTAAATATTCTAAATATTCAAAAGTTTCTAGAAATATTTTAAATATTCTACAAAAATTTAAATGCTCCAAGATTATAAAGATTCTACAGATTCTAATAATTTTAAAAAATTATAAATATTCTAGAGATTTAAGAAACTATTCACATTCCAAGATTTTAATGGATCATAAATATACTTAATAGTCATTGTAAAGGTGCCATTTATTATTAAACAAATTTAATTTTTTCAAATTTTGAAGATCCCAAAAATTCTAAAGATTCTAAGAATTCAAAAAATTCTCTAATAATTATAAATATTTTTTTTTAATTCTAAGTGTTTTGAGTTTTAAGGAATTATTTGAATTTAAATTAGTTTAAAACTTCTACTGATTTCAAATTGAGAAATATTCAAAAGTTTCTTAAAATTCTAAAGAATTTTAGCATTCTAAATATTCTTAAAATATTAAGATTTTAGAGATTAGAGTTCGAAAAAATTCTAGATTCTAAATATTCTAAAGATTTTAACATTATAAATGATCTAAAGGTTCTAAAAATACTAAACATTCTAAAAAAATAAGGATACGAAAGATACTCAAGATTCTAATGATTTTAAATGCTCTAAGATTCTACAGATTCTTAGATTTTGAAGATTCTAAAAATTCTAAAGATTTTAAACATTCTAAACATTCTAAAGATTTAACAATTACCCATTTAGATTCTAAAGATTGCAAGGTTTAAATGGATCATCAATATACTCTATAGTAATTGTAAAAGTTCCATACATTATTAAAAAAAAAAAAATTGAAAATTCTGAAGATTCCAAAGATTCTAAAGATTCCAAGAATTCTAGAAATTCTCTAATAGTTATAAATATATTTTTAAATTCTAAGTGTTTTGAGTTTTAAAGAATTATTTGAATTTAAATTGGTTTAAAGCTTCTACTGATTTGAAATTGAGAAGATTCTAATGAATTTTAAAAAGTTAAAATGTTTCAAAAATTCTACTCACATTCCATATATTCTAAAGGTTATGCGGATTGTGAAGACTCTAAACATTCAAAAGTTTCTACAAATTCTGAAGATTTTTAGCATGCTAAATATTTTAAAAATAAAATAAGATTCCAGAGATTGAAGTTCGAAAAAATCTACTAAATATTCTAAAGATTTTAAATAGTCGAAAGAATATAAAGAAACCAAAGATATCGAAGATTCTAAAGATTTTAACATTATAAATGATCTAAAGATAGTAAAAATTCTAAAAAATATAAAGATACGAAAGATTCTTAAGATTCTAATGATTTTAAATGTTCTTAGATTCTACAGATTCTTAGATTTTGAAGATTCTAAAAATTCTAAAGATTTTAAAAATTCTAAACATTTTAAAGATTTAACAATTATCCATTCAGATTCTAAAGATTGTAAGGTTTTAATGGGTCATAAATATACTCTATAGTAATTGTAAAAGTTCCATATATTATAAAAAAAAAAATTGAAAATTCTGAAAATTCCAAAGATTCTAACGATTCCAAGAATTCTAAAACTTCTCTAATAATTATAAATATTTATTTTAATTATAAGTGTTTTGAGTTTAAAAGAATTATTTGAATTTAAATTAGTTTAAAGCTTCTACTGATTCAAAATTAAGAAGATTCTAATGATTCCAGTAATTTTAAAAAGTTAAAATGTTTCAAAAATCCGATACACATTCCATTTATTCTAAATGTTATGCGGATTTTAAAGATTCCAAATATTCAAAAGTTTCTAGAGATACATTTAAATATTCTATAAAAAAATTAATTTAAGATTCTAAAAATTTTAAAGATTTAAAAAATTATGAATAATTTAGAGATTTAAGAAACTAGTCAGATTCCAAGATTTTTATGGGTCATAAATATACTCAATAGTATTTGTAAAGGTGCCATTTATTGTTAAAAAATTTTTTTTTTAATTCTGCAGATTCCAAAGATTCTAAAAATTCAAAAACTTCTCTAAAAATTACAAATATTTCTTTTAATTCTAAGCGTTTTAAAGAATTATTTGAATTTAAATTAATTTAGGGCTTCTACTGATTTCAAATTGAGGAGATTCTAATGATTCTAGAAATTTTAAAGAGATAAAATGTTTCAAAAATGCTTTACGCATTCCATTTATTCTAAAGGTTATGAGGATTCTAAAGAATTTAAACACTCAAAAGTTTCTTAAAATTCTAAAGAATTTTAGCATTCTACATATTCTAAAAAAAATAAGATTTTAGAGATTGGGGTTCGAAAAAATTCTAGATTCTAAATATTCTAAAGATTTTAAATATTCGAAAGAATACAAAGAAACCAAAGATATAGAAGATTCTAAAGATTTTAACATTAAGAATGATATAAATATTCTAAAGATACTAAACATTCTAAAAAATATAAATATACGAAAGATTTTCAAGATTCTAATGATTTTAAATGCTCTAAGATTCTACAGATTCTAATATTCTAAAAATATAATATAAATATAAAAATAAAAGGTTATAAAAAATCTTAACATTCTAAAGATTTAACAATTAACTATTCAGATTCTAAAGATTGTAAGGTTTAAATGGATCATCAATATACTCTATAGTAATTGTAAAAGTTCCATACATTATTAAAAAAAAAAATTGAAAATTCTGAAGATTCCAAAGATTCTAAAGATTCCAAGAATTCTAAAAATTCTCTAATAGTTATAAATATATTTTTAAATTCTAAGGGTTTTGAGTTTTAAAGAATTATTTGAATTTAAATTGGTTTAAAGCTTCTACTGATTCGAAATTGAGAAGATTCTAATGAATCTAGAAATTTTAAAAAGTTAAAATGTTTCAAAAATGCTACACACATTCCATATATTCTAAAGGTTATGCGGATTGTGAAGATTCTAAACATTCAAAAGTTTCTACAAATTCTAAAGATTTTTAGCATGCTAAATATTTTAAAAATAAAATAAGATTCCAGAGATTGAAGTTCGAAAAAATCTACTAAATATTCTAAAGATTTTAAATAGTCGAAAGAATATAAAGAAACCAAAGATATCGAAGATTCTAAAGATTTTAACATTATAAATGATCTAAAGATTCTAATGATACTAAAAATTCTAAAAAAAATATAAAGATACGAAAGATTCTCAAGATTCTAATGATTTTAAATGCTCTTAGATTCTACAGCTTCTAAGATTTTGAAGATTCTAAAAATTTTAAAAATTCTAAAGATTGCAAGATTTTAATGGGTCATCAATATACTCTATAGTAATTGTAAAGGTTCCATATATTATAAAAAAAATATATTATTGAAAATTCTGAAGATTCCAAAGATTCTAAGAATTTTAAATATTAAAAAATATTATTTTATTTCTAAGTGTTTTGAGTTTTAAACAATTATTTGAATTAAAATTAGTTTAAAGCTTCTACTGGTTACAAACTGAGAAGATTCTAATGAATTTTAAAAAGTTAAAATATTTCAAAAATCATTCATACATTCCATTTATTCTAAATGTTATGCGGATTCTAAAAATTCCTAATATTCAAAAGTTTCTAAAGATATAAAGCATTCTTAATATTTCGAAATTATTAAATATTTTAGAAATCGTAACGTTCGAAAACATTCTAAAGATACCAAATATTCTAAAGAAATAAAGATTCGAAAGATTCTCAAAATTCTAATGATTTTAAATGCTCTATGATTCTACAGATTTTGAAGATTCTAAACATTCTAAAGATTTAAAAAAATTTTAAACATTACAATAATTACAAATATTTGTTTTAAAGCTTTTTGAGTTTTAAAAAAATATTTGAATTTAAATTAGTTTAAAGCTTCTACTAATTCCAAATTTTCAGATTCTAAAGATTTCAAGATTTTAATGGGTCATAAATTTACTCTATAGTTATTGTAAACGTTCAATATATTGCGAATAAAATCAATTTTTGAAAATTATGATGATTCCAAAGATTCTAAACATTCCATGAATTCTAAAAATTCTCTTTTTTCTTCTAAATAGTTATAAATATATTTTAAAGTGTTTTAAGTCTTAAAGAATTATTTGAATTTAAATTAGTTTAAAGCTTCTACTGATTCCAATTTGAGAAGATTCTAATGATTCTATGAATTTTAAAAAGTAAAAATGTTTCAAAAATCCGACACACATTCCATATATTTTAAAAGTTATGCGGATTAAAAAAATTCTTAATATTCAAAAGTTTCTAAAGACTTAAAGTATTCCTAATATTCTGAAATTATTAAATATTTCTAAAAATTCTTAATATTGAAAAGTTTCTAAGGATTTTAAGAATTCTTAATATTATGAAAATATTAAATATTTTGGAGAAATCGTAACGTTCGAAAAAATTAATAAATAAAGGGTCATAAATATACTTTATAGTAATTGTAAAGGTGCAATATGTTACAAAAAAATCAATTTTTGAAAATACTAAAGATTCCAAAGATTCTAAAGATTTCAAGAATTCCAAAAATTCTCTAATAGTTATAAATATTTTTTAAAATATAAGTGTTTTGAGTTTTAAAGAATTATTTGAATTTATATTAGTTTAAAGCTTCTACTGATTCAAAATTTTCATATTCTAAAGATTCTAAGATTTTAATGGGTAATTATAAAAGTTTTAAAGATTCTAAAGATTCCAAGAATTCTAAAACTTTTCTAATAATTACAAATATTTATTTTAATTCTAAATTTTTTGAGTTTTAAAGAAATATTTGAATATAAATTAGTTTAAAGCTTCTACTGATTCCAAATTGAGAATATTCTAGAAATTTTAAAAAGTTAAAGTGTTTCAAAAATCCTTTACACATTCCATATATTCTAAAGGTTATGCGAATTCTAAAGATTCTATATATTTAAAAGTTTCTAAAGTTTTTTAGCATTCTGAATATTCTTAAAAACACTAAAAAATCTAGATTAATTGTGTTTACTACTTAGAAGCTTTATCAGTTTTTTTACATCAAAATTGGAGTCAAAATAGGATAAAATGATAGATGGTTAATTGCCACTAAGATTCTAAAGATTCTAAAGATTTCTACAGTTCAAAAAAATTATAAATAATCTAAAGATTTAAGAAACCATTTAGATTCTAAGATTTTAATAGATCATAAATATAATTTATAATAATTGCAAAGGTTCCATATATTATAAAAAAAAACATTAAATTTTTGAAAATTCAAAGTATTCAAAGGTTCAAAGGTTCTAAACAATATAAGAATTCTAAAAATTCTCATAACTATAAATATTTGTTTTAATTCTAAGTGTTTTGATTTTTTTTTAATTATTTGAATTTAAATTAGTTTAAAGCTTCTACTGATTCCAAATAGAGACGATTCTAATGATTCTAGGAATTTTAAAAAGTTAAAATGTTTCAAAAATCCCACACACATTCCATATATTCTAAAGGTTATATTGGATTCTGAAGATTCTAAATATTTAAAAGTTTCTAGAGTTTTTGAGCATTCTGAATATTCTGAACATTCTTAAAAACATTAAAAATCTAGATTAATTATGTTTACTACCTAGAAGCTTTATTTGTTTTTTACATTTAAATTGGAGTCAAAATAGGATAAAATGATAGATGGTCAATAGATACTAAGATTCTAAAGATTCTACAAATTACAAAAAAATTTAAAGTTTTAAGAAATTATAAATAATCTAGATATTTAAGAAACCATTTAGATTCAAAGATTTTAATGGATCATAAATATAATCTATAATAATTGCAAAGGTTCCACATAAAAAAACATTAAATTTTTAAAAATTCTGAAGTATTCAAAGATTCTAAATAATATAAGAATTCTAAAAATTCTCATAACTATAAATATTTGTTTTAATTCTAAGTTTTTTGATTTTTTTTAAATTATTTGAATTTAAATTAGTTTAAAGCTTCTGCTGATTCCAAATTGAGACGATTCTAATGATTCTAGGAATTTAATAAAGTTAAAATGTTTCAAAAATCCTACACACATTCCATATATTCTAAAGGTTATGCAGATTCTAAAAATTCTTAATATTCAAAAGTTTCTAAAGATTTTTAGCATTCTTAACATTCTGAACATATTAAAGATTTTAGAAATTCTAAATAATATGAAGATACTAAGGATTCTCCAGATTCTAATGATTTTATATGTTTCAAGATTCTAAAGATTTATAGATTCTAAGGTTTTGAAAATTTTAAAAATTCTAAAGATTTAATAAACTATTCAGATTCTAAAGATTTTTAATGGGTTATAAATATACTCAATAGTAATTGTAAAGATCCCATATATTATAAAAAAATATAAATTATTAAACGTTCTGAAGATTCCGAAGATTCCAAAGATTCTAAAAATTATATAGTTCTAAAATATATTTCTTTAATTCATAGTGTTTTGAGTTTAAAATAATTATTTAAATTAAAATTAGTTTAAAGCTTCTACTGATTCCAAATTTAGACGATTCTAATAATTCTAGAAATTTTTAAAAGTTAAAATGTTTCAAAAATTCTACACACATTTCATATATTCTAAAGGTTATGCGGATTCTGAAGATTCAAAATATTCAAAAGTTTCTAGAGATTTTTTAAAGTCTAAACATTTTTTAGCATTCTGAAAAAAAATAAAATTCTAGAGATTGAAGTTCGAAAAAATTCTTCATTCTAAATATTCAAAAGATTTGAAATATTCGAAAGAATATAAAGAAAACAAATATATAGAAGATTCTAAAGATTTTAATTAACATTATAAATTCTCTAAGTATTCTAAAGATTCCAAAGGTTCTAATTATTCTAAAGATTTGAAAAGAGTTTTGCTTGTTATGTAGAGATACTTCTACAATTGTAAAACATTATAAATTCTCTAAGTATTCTAAAGATTCCAAAGATTCTAATTATTCGAAAGATTTGAAAAGAGTTCTGCTTGATATGTAGAGATACTGCTATAATTGCCTCACCACAAATTCATCTGCTAGATGTAAATTGTAGCTGTATCTTTATAAAATAAAGCAAAACTCTTTAAACATTCGTATTTTATTAATTTATTTTTAAAATGGAGTTTCGTCAAGTTAAAACCTCATCAATCGAATATTTATGAATTATGAATATTATAGACTTTAAAATAAATTCTGCTAGACAAGGAGGTGCATGTACCAGAATATTCAAGCCAGGTAGAAACGTTGAAGATAACAGCAAAGTCAAGGTAGATATTGATTTGATCCTTCCAGAAAAACAACAAAGAAAGTTAATTCAAGAAGATTTATGTCAAGGCATAATTATATCCATTATATCAAGCATATAAAAACAAAAGAATATAAACTATGGGGAAAGATATTACAAGTTATTTTATTTAATATATCAAAACATTAAAAAAAAGTAGGAGAGTAGGAAGAGGAGCCAACCACAGATCTTCTCAACAGTTTATGGAACAAAGCAACTCTTATACTTGTAGACTCAAAGGAATTTCAGAGGTGACAGTTAATAAAATTGTTCTAGGATGAACACAAAGAATAGAGAGTATCGTTATGATGGCTATAATGATTGCATCGACATTCATAAAGGTTTAAACATTACTTTTGCTTAGGAAGAAACCGAAACTTTAGTTATAGGCAAAAAAATTCTTTCAAGGCTTATCTTAAGACTATTCTGATTATTTCCAAGGGCACAAAAAATTGGAAAACTATTGGAGAACCAATTTGTGTTCAGATTATTGTATTTGATAATGAACACTCGAAATAATTATGGGTTGGTGGGCAATTTTAACGTTGTACGTCTAAAATATCTTTAACCCAGACAATGGGAAGAGTTTAATCGTATTTTGATTACCTTAAAGTTTCCTGCTTATTTTTGAGACATTCTTCTAGGCCTCAAAAAGAGGCATCAAATTTTAATCCGAAAAAAGTTGCAACGTTTCTTGATTTCTTTTGGTCTCATACAAATACTCGGATTCTACCAGAAGTGTTGGTTTCAAAAAATTCACTTGCTTCTCTAATGCGACCAATATGATCATAACAAGAATTTATACTTAACCGTGAATCCATATAAATGTCGAAGAATTACTTGTCTGCTATTTCTGGCTCTGCAGTCTTGCATAAAGTCTGTTGTGTGGTAAGATACTGGTCTATGTATATTAGAGTTTACTGAAGATCATTGAAGACATATAGGATAATTTTGTAAACAGGTTTCTTTAGTTCCCTTGATTTTTTTTTTGAATATACAGTCTTTGGTAACTTTTCGTAAATCAAATACGATGACAGTTTCAAATATTTATTTTGCTGCTCGCTACAATTGTTCTTTCTTCAGGACAAGAAATGATACAGTCTTCTGTTCACTTTCCTACCAGACTATTGCTGCATCGAAAAGTAGGGCCAAAAATGTTTGTATTTCTGCATCATCACTAATAATTTTATTATTTGTTTTACAAGCAGATTGTTTTCTTGATTGAATTGATATCTTCCTTCGCGAATCCCATGATTACTGTAACATCCTCATGAATCATCTTCAATCATCTAAATCATAGGAATTCATCATCTTAGATGCTTCTTCTTAATACAGCCAGAGCAACGAAGAGGTTCCAAATAAATTTCTGGAAGTATTCCACAGGAATCTTTCTCGAATATTTAAACCATCGGGATATGCAAGGTTAATTCAATTTGCTGTTGACTTACTTTGCTTGATGAGAAGACATACACGATATGTGACATAAGTATTAATCTGAACTCCGATAGAAATGCAAAGATAAAGTAGCAAGTGCAGTGAATACTTAATAAAATACATTTGATTCGTTTTTCATTAGATGGATGCATTTAATGGGATTACACATAAAGTCATAACCTCGGAAAGTTCCATTTCGAATACCGAAATCGGTCCTTCGTTCCGCTGCAACGGCCCTCCATCCCTCCCTCTCATTCTCACTATCTATCTCCGTGGGGCTAATTAAACTTGCGAACTGGAAATTTCCAAAATAAATTATGAAGTTTGCAGCGTTTACGGAATAAATACACGATATTATATCTTACAACTTGTTACCAAACTATAAATTCACATTAAAACCGTCTCCCGTTTAAACTCGAACCCCCCTGATGCCCACCAACCACCACCCTCGTATCATCCACTATATTATGAATATCAACTGAAACTATCCGCTCGAAAACTTTTAAAACGTTCGATGAACTCAAAATTATTTGTTATTTAATTATTTTCATAATTCCATAATATGATTAATGTCTGTTTACCAATATAAATCATTATTATTATTATTAATAATTCTTTTCGTACTCTATTGTTAATACAGGAGAGAGAAAATGGGTACACGCGTAGTGCGTTCGGATGATGATGAACGGTTTTCCTTTTTTAGCAGAAATGAGATTTAGGTGGAATATGATTTATTAAAACGCGGTTAGGAGTTTTACGCACTTCTCTCTTTTTTTTACGGCCCTCGCCGCGATAACGAGGACGGAGGAGCAGCCAGAGAAGAGAAATGTTTCTACGACGCAATTTGATTATAAATTTCCCGATTGTTGCTCTAGGGAAAAGTGCGCTGCGCGTAAATCAATTGACGATCGCGAAATTTAAAATTCAAATATAGAGGAGGGTGAGGTGAAGCGTGGGGTTGATAGTGCCATAGCTGAAGTAGATATTTATTTGGAAATAATAAAGAAATAGAAATATCAAGAATAAAATCAAGTAAATACTTAGAGAATTTAAAGTAAACAAACATTATTAATAATTACGGTTATTAATGTTTCTTTTAATTGCAATTTAATTAAAGAAATTAGTGCCTATAAATAAAAGGGAATGGGATTTTAAATTATTGTTGGTAAATAAATATTGTTTATAATAGGTTTTTGATTAAAATAATGTTTCACCAAGTGAAAAGTGAAAAACAAATACAAGAAATATTGTTTACTTTTTATGGATTTCAAAATGCTCAACGTTTTTGTAGTACAATGTTTTTAGTTCTAATCAAAATGGTTCAAAAAGCAATTAATTAAATATAATACTATATTTTGATAGCCCGATCATTAGAGCCCTTGACTAGAGGTAGTCATCTTGTTATAACAAACATTACCGCTAACAAACATGTCTACTGTCTATAACCTTTGCCGCAACTGTAAAAATTGTATAACATATATGTATGTATGTATTTTATTTATTCAATGTGTTTACATAATATATTCAAATATAAGTTTTCAATTTTACAAAAATTTCGGTCACACACGAAAAGGCTTGAGTTCGCTTCTTGTGTTCTTCCACTCGCGCCCATTTTTTTAAGCAGGCTTGGGATGGTCACCATAGTTCCTTTATTGTATTTCTTGGCTGCTTGCGCAGCATTTTTTCTCAAAACTTTGAGTATTTTTTTACTGACTTTTGTATACAATTTACATTTTTTTCCCTTATTTCTCACTCACTGAAAACGTCTTTGAGAAACTGTCCATTAACAGAATTGTCCACGATTAGTGGTCTCTTCCATCCAAAGTATTGAGAGAGACCCATGATCCAAAATCCAAGAGAATTTCTTAAAGTGTAGTTAGCCGTTAAACAGATATTAACTTTTGGCTCTCGGGTCACTTAGATCTTGTACTGATGGAAAATAACAAAATCACTTCCATATAAACTACAGTCCTTCATAAAAGGGAACGAGAACATTTCTCATAACCCAAAAGAGAAAAAAACTGGGACGTTCTTCCAAATCATTTTTAAGGTACAGTCAGAGAATAAACAGTATAGTCAATAGTCATAAAATATTGTACTTGTACGGATGCAAAAACTCAAAAAGTCATCAAGTATTTTCTATTTAAAACACTGAAGAAATACTTTTCCTTTGACCGAAAAGCTCAGCAAGAAAATTTGTATAGAATTTCTTTTCCTTGATTAGGCGCCACAATATTTGATATTTGATATTTATTTATTTATCCAATGTGAATAGTAGGAGCAGATAAGAAACGCTTTAGTCAAAAATAAAACACAAGGATAACAAATCCTGGGAAATCAGTTATATCAACATTTGGATAGGTGTCAATCAATTTTTGGACAACAAAATCAGGAGTGTTTACCTTTAATGAAAAGAAAATTAAAACCATTAAAGGCATTCTAGGAATTAGTTTCATACTGGAAACTGGAATACTAACTGATAAATTGCAACTAATTTGGAAGATTTTCATAGTAGTCAATACGATTCCAACAAACAGTTTTGAACAATCTCCTTTTGAAACTTAACGAATAGTAAATGTGAAAAATCTTGAAACAATTACTGTAAACCACGTTTCGAACGATACTATGTCGGCTACCAAAACTGATGGACATTCCAGTATGGTAAAACTCTGAGATCGTGCAGGTTTTGAAGTGAAAGCAGACTAAAAGGAAAAATTAAAAATTATTTTCTCGAATCTTTAGTTGCTTATGTAAAAAAAAACAAGACACCTGGCAGCGCAGTGCAAGGAGCCAAACCGTGCCAAACACTGTAGGAGGTGCGGCCTGGAAGGTCACCCAAGATACGGCCCGTGCCAAGTCCGCCTCGATGCCGACCACTAAACAGGGTCGAAAAAGTACATGGTTTTAAATAATAGGACACAGAAAAGAGACCAATGCATCATCCAAAATGAAAAAAAAGACCCAGTAAAGAAGACGCTTCGTCGCAAAAAAGTACCATATTTCGTAGAAAAAAGATGCACCGTTGCAGAAGAGAAGAGGAGCAAGGAGGATTGATTGTCAGAAAAGGACCAAGGAGGATCGACAGAAGAATCCACAAGGTCGCGCAAAACACTACGAATTAAACGACAACATCCGTGGTCAAAAAATATTTGCGGATAGCAGTCGTGGATCGCCTCCAGCATTGAAAGAAGCTTGTAAAGGTAAATTATTGTAACTAAATAGGGTAAAATTTTTTTTTTTCCGAGAGACTTGTTTTATTTTAGTTGTAAGCGGGGAAAATGTAATAGGTTGAATATTTTAAACGAGAAATATGTATTGTCTGCGGAAGCCTAGTCTTAAGTTCGTTCTTAAATGAGCTTTAAGTGCTATGCTTCTGTAATGCATGTATTAAATAAATCATTATCATCAAAGTATGCAGAGAACGCTTGAAGAGACGTGGGGCAGGTGGTGCTCGGTTTAGAGAAGGACAGGGTAATTCAGGTTAACCTAAACAGGTTAAGGACCTGCTCGAAGCGACGATGACAAAAGTCAGTTAGCTTAATCCATCCAGGCTAGGGAGCGGGTTCTCCGACAACTGCAGTGAAGGAAATGTGGTCATTTACAGCAGGGGCATAGCGAAAATATTGGTTTTTGCATTAGGGTTGACGGAAAGGAGCATATAATTTGTAACGGTGGGCAGATCAACCTACCTTTCTTGTTATGCCTTGTCCAACAGGGCGGGAGAAGAATTTAAGACTCTCGATACTCGAGGCATGCAAAGAGGGGGTGGCAGGGGACACAATAGTGACGGGGGACTTTAATGCATAGGCTTACCAGTGGGGGAGAGCAGATGTGGCAGATGGGGAGATCTGCCCTTATGGTCCTCGAGGTGGTTAATGAAGGAGAAGGGCAAATTCCTCGTCCGTTGTCCAACAAATTCGTGACCTAATTCTCGATGCTCGAGGTATGACAAGAAAGGTTGTGAGGGGACACAATAATTATGGGTGATTTTAATGCAAAGTCTCACAAGTGGGACAAATAGGGAGACCTGCTCCTTGAAATAATCACCCGGCTGGACCTCGAGGTGGTTAATGAAGGAGAAGATCCTATGGTCAGGACAAATTCCTCATCGCCATATACCGAGTTCCTACTTAATATAACCGATTAGGGAAGGAAGAGACGTACAGCGACCACCGATACATTAGTACCTGCCTAGATTAACCGACTGTGAAGTGGGGACGAAGGAGACATGCAGCGACCACCGCTACTTTAGATTCAGAGTTCGCGAGGTAATGGCTAGATCAGTTGCACCCGAAGGTAAGGAGAAGAGACGGGCTAAGCAATGCGAGTATATGCAGAGCTAGTCTGGCGTATCAGCCGGGACGAAACGGCGGCGAAACGCTTTACCCGTAGGCTGAGGGGTGCCTGCGACATCGCAGTTAGTGAAATGAGGAGTTAGTGGAAGCAAAGACCAAAGCGAACGCCACGAGGATGGCCTTACTAGATGCAGAAGGAAGGGTGAGAATCTACATCGTCGAAGTGACACAGGGAAAGAAATCAAAACCTAAGGACAGCCATCGAAACAAGCAAGACGGCGAAGTGGAGGAAGAGCGAGGAGGAGGTATCAAGAGCTCCCTGGGAACTGTCGAACTATTTCGGAAAGAAGGAGGTGTTAGCTGCCTCCTAAGAATTGTCGGGGCGGAAGATTGGGTGGAAACCAGGCAAAGCACTCAAGGTCGCAGCATTGGACGAACCGTGTACGCTTACCAGAAAATTTAATTATTACCTCCGGGTTCGCGAAGATCGCTGAATTGGTAGAATGAGGAGGTATTGGCAGCAAGGATCAAAGTGAACGCTACTAAATCCAGGAAGAAGGGTGGGAATCTCTACATCCTGGAAGTGGCACAGAGAGAATTAAAGCAAAACCTTAGAATAGCTATAGAGACAAGTAAGAGGACGAAGTAGAGGAGGTAAAGGTGGACAGATGAGGGAGGCCATACCTCATTGTCCCTAACAAACTTGAGCTGGGCCTTCAAAACATCGACGTACCTTGGAGGTTGTAAACGACCTGTCCTGAGACAGAAGGATAAAAAGATCTCTTATACCTTATAATTATTTCACTAAAGATCTGCATGTCACGAGAGAAAATCTAAACATCACGCATCTTAAAATCGTATCGCAAAAAAAATTAAAAAGACAATAAAATTAGTTAAAATTGAGTCCCATGATCATATTATTCTGAATCCCAACAGCAAAGCCAGGTTCATGTGGCAAATTATAAATTCTAGTCGAAAATCAAAACATTGCTGCAATAAACCTTGTGATATGAATGCTGAACAATTCAACCAAAAGTTTACATCACTCTTAAAACATATTATTAATTCTATTCAGGATCCTAATTTTAACCCTCTAATAGCTATATCTACATTTATTATTTTAATACGGTATCTAACTCTACTATGAGGGATGGCATCTACAGCATAAACGTAGTAAAAGCAAACATATATACGGATTTATTAAAATGCTGCAGGGAGCCAATCTTATTAGTCCTTATTTCTATAATTAATGAATGTATTGAATCTTCAACGGTGCCCGATGCAATAAAAATTTGGCGACTTGTTTTATTTTAATTATGTGTAAACAAGTACAACAAGATCTCTATATTATGCCAATGTGGTCAGAATGTCTTGATCGGCATTAATTCACTGATGACATTGCTAACCACTTTGGCCTCTGCTCCATCAACAGCGACCACATTTCACTATTCTACGCTTGCTCTTTTTTTAATCCTTTCCCTACCCTTCTCTTCTTTCCAAAGAAAGTTTTCTACCGCACAAATTGGAACGCCTTCCAAACCGCTCTTAATTCCTTCCAACCTCCCCTGAACTTATCAACGACAGACGGCATTGGTGCAGCTCGACTTAACATTACCTTCATGATACCACATGTCATTGATAAACATGCACCTCTCTCCTGCCCTCAAGGGAAAACCTTACACCGGTCTTGAGGCCAATTAGTGTTTCAACACCCCCCAACTCCTTGCCCTGACTGAATTCACTCTCAACCACAACGACAACGATGACATTACACCCAAACGAATTAAAACTTTCAAAAAATTCTTACCCCGCCCTGATGCATCCTAAAACACCTTCCAGCCAACTACATCTCCTTCCTATGCCTAATCTTCCGCCCTTGCATTTCTGTAGGATTCTTCCCCTCCCTTTGGAAAGCTGCCAAGGTCACAATGCTCCTAAAATCCATCGAACCTCTAATCCATCCTCCTACTCAACATTATGAGCAAACTACTCGAACGTATTACCATCTCCTAACTTCTTGACTCCTCCGATCATCACATCCCCGAACACCAAAACGGCAATGGAGATTATTTGTAAATAAAGTATATTATGTCTGCGTTAATATGAAATTTATGCAATAAAAATAAGGTCTTGAAAAAATATCGCTGATAATTATTAAAGTTTAAGAATGAGAAAAAACGAAAAAGAAAAGACGAAATCGTTTCTAACGAGGCCGTTACGTTGAAAAATTCATCTCGTGGAGGGCAACAATAAAACGCCTAAATTACGGCAGTAATTCCCGAAGACCGCCACGGGATAAAGAAGAATGGCCGCGCGTTTACGCCCACGCCGAACTAATTACCAAAATAAATGATACACTTTTCGAAAACCATACTTTATTATTTTTTTTTGTGTGCCATTGTCCGCTCTCTCCGCGGGCTCAACACTTAATACCATTTTTCACTCGTTCTCTCTCTCCCCCCCTATTTTTTTTTCTTGTTATTAAGCGCGGCACTTAAAAAATCCTTTAAAACTCCGTAACGTAATGAGTATCAGTATATTAAATTTACAACGTTTTGATAAATACGTGGTGCCGCTGGGAGGCAATTTGCCGTGATTAATACGTGCACTTCTTTTGTAATCTGAATACACGTGCGCTAGAACAACCCTTCACGGCCTATCATAATTTATTTTTAATTATAATCGCCCCTCGCACGGCTCACCTGCAAATGGACCTGAATAAAAAATGAACGGCGGTTCGTGCAAATTGCCTTCGAATAATATAAAATAATGAATTTTCAACGCTCATAACCATTAAGTATTGTGATTGCAAAAAAATAAAAATTAAGGAAATTTATACATGGCACTTTTGTGCACCGGGTGGGTGTTTATGTTTTCATTAAAATAAAACATTCTTCTTTTAAATTACATTAAAGTACGAAATTAACCAAAATATTGGTATTAAAAAATAACAACCTCTTCTTATTTAATATCATTTCATATATTTAAAATAAAAATTACCAACCCTGCATTGCGATATATTTTAGCGAACCGATTAATCAATACCCTTTGAAAACTTAATAAAAAGCCCACCCGCCGTCTCTTCCGTCCTCTCACCCTCTCGCTCTTTTCCGGCGTCTTTCTAGTGTTTCATAATAATTACACGCGCGTCCGCTTTGTGCATTCGGAAACGGGAAACGCTACAGTACGCGATTTTTCCATTATCTGAGCACATTTTCATTTCACTGCTGCCACCGTTAGCCCCTCCACCCCCCCCCCCCCACTCTTGCCCTTGCTCTCGTAAATTTAATATCGCAAATTCCATCGCAAAATTCACGGATCATCGGCCCACACATGCATACACATATATACGCATGTTTTTTTTTCCTGTTCTAACGAAACATGTGAATAGATTAAATTGCAAACTGTCCATTGATGCGTGCGTAAATTACTTTTGCGGCGAGGAAAATTGTTTATGATTTATTTAATTGAATAAATACGGTTACAAGTGATGGTGTTTTAAAATAGATACTAAATTAATTATGGATTATCAAGTATTAACGGTCGTAATCATAATGTTTTAGAAAAATTACCTG
Source organism: Ontholestes murinus (assembly GCA_963969525.1). NCBI lineage: Eukaryota > Metazoa > Arthropoda > Insecta > Coleoptera > Staphylinidae > Ontholestes > Ontholestes murinus. The sequence continues at coordinate 35,018 of CAXAKX010000400.1, read as the reverse complement.
CGTTGAATTATGGTGGAGGCGCCGGGAACGCCGATAATTATTACTTTCCCTATATAGAATATATAGGAAGGAGTTACATGTTAAAATATCGAAAATTAAACAAATTATTATGAATTATAAGGAAAGTACCATTTTTTATGCTTCCCCAAACAGTAAAACATCATCAAAAATTATTTAAAAAATTTGTCTGAATAAAACTAAAAATCCTGAATAAGATAGTGACAGACAATGAGAACTAAGAAGAAAATGTTTAAAAGTTTGGAGACAAGTTCTAGAGGATATCGACTCCTCTAGAACTTGAATATTTTAGCCATTTTTTTGGCACATTTAGGTCAAATTTTTGAAAACCTCTATTATTTTATTGGCTTGTATCAGTGTAACATTTATTACTTTTCATTAAGTTTAGAATTCAGGAAGGAAGAGGAAACGTTTAAAAAATTTTGGGAAGAAATGCTGGTAGAGTCGTTAAGTTACATAGAGAAAAACTTATTTTAAGGATCAGGCAGGTAGAGAAAAAAATTAGAAGCTTAGAAAGAAGTTTTGTAGATACATAGAGAAAAAATTACCAGATTCAAAAAAGCTAAGAAAAATTTTAGAGTGAAGAAGGGTTTTCTTAATTTTGCATTTTAAAAACAAAACCTTAAGAAGACACTAAAGTAGACTTCACGTGAAGTGAAAAGACTGAAATGGGATTTAATGAATCACGAAGAAAATTGAACACAGTTTAAAAACTTAAATTGAATCGAATTTAGTTAGAGATCTAGAAAAATCTGCACGATGTTGACAGACTATGAGAAAGTTTAAGGATCAGGAAGGAAGAGTTTTTCACTTCCTTTAAATAAGCTTGGGGATAAGTTCTAAAGAAATCCTTAAGACACATGGAGAAAAACTTTACCAACTTTTAAAAGACTCAGAGAAGTTGTAAAGAGTGAAGAAGGAACTTAATTAGATTGTTCTTAATTGTTATTGTTATTGTATAAATTAAAAAACTTCAAGAAGGCTTAAGACTTAGAGAGAAAACAATGGGCCACGAAGAAAATTAAACAGACTTTGAAAATGAAAATGATGGAAGCGACCGTTACTATGTGGTAGTTCATTTTAAAAGGTTAAATGAAAATAATTTTTAAGTTTTTATACCACTATTTATTGTATAATATACACAAACAAAGTTTACAATATATTATCAATTTTGACACAACTTAATCATATTTAGTTAATTAGGGTCATTAAAAATTCATACCTCACCTATAAATTGTTAACACCCTGTATTCTTCTTCATTCAACACTTGATAATGACCTGCAAAGGTCGAAACTATAGTTGTGTCAAAATTGATAATATATTGTAAACTTTGTTTGTGTATATTATACAATAAATAGTGGTATAAAAACTTAAAAATTATTTTCATTTAGACTTTGAAAAGCTTGAATAGAATTTAAAATATTTAAAAAGTTTAAGAGATATGGAAAAGGATTTTATGTTATGTTAAAAGATTTGGGAAAAGTTTAATGAGATGGATTCGATTTTAGAAAGCTTGGAAAAATTAAAACATCCTGAAGGTTATGGGTTTAAGATCCAAGAAGAGCTACTGAAAATAATTATCTAATAGTTATCAAGGATATGAATAAGGGAATTCTCGATTTTGAAAGACTAGGAAAGAATTGAAACGTTGAAAGATTCGCAGAAAGTTTAAGAACCACAGAGGAAATGGATTAGACTTGGGAATATCAAAACATCCTAAAAGTTATGGGCTTAAGATTTATGAAAAGCTACTGAAAATAATTATGTAATGGTCCACAAGGATACGAAGAATTTTTTTTTTTGATTCTGAAACATTAGAGGATAATTAAAACCTTGAAGGAAGCGCAAAAATTCCCTGAAAATAATGTTGAACAGCTGAAAGGGAGTTTATAGCATTGCGAACAAAACTAAAAGTTCTAAAAACTTCGCAACAAGAAAAACTTTACCAAATTCTTTAAGACTGGAACCTAATAAGACTTCTATCAATTTTTTAAAAAGGTTGGAGAAGTCACAAAGTCATAAAAGAGGATTGCGAATGATTTAATAACACAAAAAGAAAGTTTTATTGTTTAATCAAAGCATTTTCGATTTAAAGATAATGAAGAAATCTTGAGATATTACCAAGTGACTCGCAAACAATTATTTATCAAATGTTAAAAAATTAAAAATTAGTTTTTAGGTATCACGAAGGAAATAAATCAGACTTTAAAGAGCGTCAGAAAAATCCAAAGTCCTGGAGGTATTATTACGAGAACTTGAGAATAACTTTAGCACATTCTAAAAGATACAGAGAAATCAGACTTTAAAGAACGCCAGAAAAAAGTCCTGTATGTTTAGTTTACTTTATTTTATATTAATTTTTTAGTTAGCAAACGACTGAATAAATCTCTGAAAATTGCTATTATTCTGTGATTGTTTATCATTTACAACTTTTAATTAAAACCCTCGCTTATGATTTACTGATTGGAGGGTGGATAGAGGCCACCCACCCACCCTACATATACATGATAACACTAATTGCTAATCGTTGATGATTTTGCTGCTAAAAATAGTCAAACCCTTTATGTAATAAAAAATAAATCAAAATCAAAATTTAAGCTTAAATATAAGTGCCTTTCTACAGCTAATATTATCTAGTTAAGATTTAAAGTCCGCCCACCCATCATGCATACAATTTTTACTAATTTACCGATTCAAAATTGTTACCTTTTTGATTCTTTTTTGATTCAACAGGTTTCGTAATTAAATTTACTCTAAACCGCGAGACGATCAGTAATTGAAACGTATATGTATATGTAGGGTGGGTGGGTGACCTCTATCCCACCCTCCAATCAGTAAAACATCATCAAAAAATATTTGATAAATTTATATGAATAAATCTCTAAAAATTGCAATTATTTTGTGTTTATATTTTACAACTTTTAACTAAAACCCTCGCTTATAATTTACTGATTGAAGGGTGGGATAGAGGCCACCCACCCACCCTACATATACATGGTAACTTGCTAATCGTCGATGACTTTGCTGCCAAAAACAGTCAAACCCTTTATGTAATAAAAAATAAATCTAAATCAAAGTTTAAGCTTAAATATAAGTGACTTTCTATGGCTAATATTATCTAATTGAGATTGTAAGTCCGCCCACCCATCATCAATCAAATTGTTACTAATTTACCCACTGAAAAATTTTACATTTTCAATTCCTTTTTATTCAAAAAATTGTGTAATTAATTTAACTCCAAACCGCGAGTAGATCAGTAATTGAAATTTATATGTATATGTAGGGTGGATGGGTGGCCTCTATTTCACCCTCCAATCAGTAAAACATCATCAAACATTATTTGAAATATGTGTGTGCATAAACCTCTAAAAATTGCAATTATAACTTGTTTATATTTTACAACTTTTACTTAAAACCCTCGCTTATGATTCACTGATTGTAGGGTGTATAGAGGCCGCCCACCCACCCTACATATACATGGCCACTTTAATTGCTAATCGTTGATGATTTTGCTGCTAAAAAACAACAAAACCATTTATGCAATAAAAAATAAATCAAAATCAAAATTTAAGTTTAAATATAAGTGATTTTCTATAGATAATATTATCTTATTTAGATTTAAAGTCCGCCCACCCATCATGTATCAAATTTTTACTAATTTGCCCACTCAAAAATTTTACCTTTCATTCAAAAATTTTAATAATTAATTTAACTCCAAACCGCGAGATAATCAGTAATTGAAGATTTAGATGTATATGTATGGTGGATGGGTGGCCTCCATCCCACCCTCAAATCAGTAAAACATCTTAAAAAATGGTGATGTGACCATCATAGTACTTTCCCTATATTTTACTCGAAAACTATGAGGTTTTCGCAGAAAGGCTATTCTTAATATTTTGTTCAGTTTTGAATTCTTTATATATATCTGTAATACAAAAAATGTCAAAAGAGAACACCCACCCACCCTACATATACATATCAACTTTAATTACTGATCGCCTTGCGGTTTGCAATAACTTTAATTACAAAATTTGAATAAAAGAAAAATGTTAGAAGTAAAATTTTTGATAAAGAAAATGGTTGCGACCGTTACTACGTGGTAAATCTTCACAATTTAGAGCGCGGGTTGAATTAAAAAATCTTGAAACCTAGAGAAGAAATTAGTGGAAATTTCTTGAATTCTTGAAAAAGTATGTCTAGATTCTAGAAAAAAAATTCTAAAAAATCTAGGGCCTCAAGAAAAATCTATATTTCTACAAACAAATTTTCTAAAAAGTTCTAGAGTCTCCGAGAAAATCTTTGCAACTTATGAGATAAGAAGATAACCTTGAAATCTGGAGGAGAAATTCCTGGAAATTTCCTGAACCCTTGAAAAAAAGTCTAGATTTCTAAATGAAAATTTTCTAAAAAAATTCTAGAACCTCCTAGAAATTTACAAGACCACTTGAAAAAATATCTTGAAATCGGAAAGAGAAATTACGGAAAATTCCTTAAATTATCTCGAAAATAAGAAAAGATTTATAGGGGAACATTTTCTAGACCCTCCAAGAAAAATTCCGCAATTTAGAACATTCTAAATAATTTTATAGCCTCTAGTTGAAACAATATGTTAAATTCTAGAGAAGTAATTACTGAAATTCATTTGAATTGTTGAAAAGGAGAGGAAATTAAAAAATATTTAGAGGCTGAAAGAAAATCTTCCCAATTTATAGGAAAAATTGAAAAAAAATTAATTTGGGGAAGAAGTTATTGGCCATTTCTAAACTCTAAACTTTTAGAAAAAAAAATCTAGAATGCCTAAAGGAAAATCTTTGCAATTTAAAAGACGACTTAAAAAAATAATCTTGAACTCTGGAGAATAAATTGCTAGAAATTGCTAGAACTCTCGAGAAAATAATCTAGATTTCTAGAAGTAAATTCTAAAAACTCTAGAGCCTCAAAGAAAATCTTTGCGAGTTGAAAAAACCTTGAAATGTGGAGAAGAAATTACTAGAAATTTCCCGAGTCTAGATTTTTAAAAACAAATTTTCTAAAAAATAAATAATAAATTTAAATATTCGCATTTTACTGGAAATTTCCTAAATTTTACACATCAAATTCAAATTGATACAATAAAAATCAAAAATTCGTTATTATTTTTTCTTTTACTATTTTAGCTATAATTCTGAAAACAGCCTCAAAGAAAATTCTAAAAATATTGAAACGAACTTTCTAAGAAATTTAGAACTCCCGAATGCTAATAATTCTGTAAATATGAAGAAAAAATTACTTTTAACTTCTAGAATCCTCCAAATAAGTTCTAGAAATCTACAAGGAAAACTTGTGAAAAATTGTAGAATCCTTGATCAAAATTCTTTGGAAAGGAAAATGCAAAAAAGAAATTCCTGAAACGTTTAAGTAAGTTATAGACAATTAGAAGAAAATTTCCTAATAAATTGTAAAACTCTCGAATAAAATCTTTGCTAAAACTTCTGAAAATATCTATTTATTTATTAGATAAGAAAAAGAAATTACTGTACACTTTTAGAATCTTTTATAAACCTAAAATGAAATAAATGAAAAAGTCTGAGAAAATTATAGAAATTTAGAAGAAAATTTTCTAATAGAAAAAGTTGAACAAACTCTTGTATAGAAACCACGAAGAAATTTTTATAAATAAATATAAATAATGACTTCTTGAAACTCTCGAATAAAATCTTTGCTAAACCTGTAAAAATTTCTAGAATTATCGATGAAAATTCTTTGGAAAGGAAGTTGCAATAAAAACTAAAAGTGTGGAGGAGAAATTACTGAAATTTCAAGAATCTTTAAAGAAAAAAAAATCTAAAGTTAAATATTTTTCTCGCAAATTAAGAACTTTACGAAAAATATGTCTTTATAAAACTTGTCCAGTTTCTCATTCCCTTTAACTTCCGTTTGAAAAGTTATGTAATATTTTTTAAATTTAGATTTTAAATATTGAGTCAAAAACAAAAAAGAACGCCTTGAGTAAACATCCACTTCCGGTTTATGAATGTTCATCAAAAGCTTTTTAGTTCCAGTTTGTAATGATAAAACATTAAGTTTAAAGTTTCATCTCAATAGGATAATTCGTTTTTGAGATACAGAAGTGATGTGGCCATCATAGTACTTTCCCTATATTTTTCTCGAAAACTATGAGGTTTACGCAAAAATGTTATTCTTAATCATTTGTTCACTTTTAAATTCTCTACAATTATTTGTTATATAAATTTCATGTAACTACAATAGTTTATTAGAAATTGGCAAAAAATTTAAAAATTTTCAATTTTTAATTTTTTTCTCGAAAGTTAAGAATTTTATGACAAACATGTTTTAATAAAAATTGTTAAGTTTTTCATTCCCTTTAACTTTTGTTTAAAAAGTTTTGTAATATTTTTTATATTAAAAAAATATTGGAAAAAAACAAAAAACGGTAAACATCCACTTCCGGTTTATAAATGTTTACCAAAAGCTTTTCAGTTCCAGTTTTTAACGATAAAATCCTATGTTTAAAGTTTCATCTCAATCGGAGCATTCGTTTTTGAGATACAGCGCCCACAGAAATTTTCACGCACGAAAACAATACTTCCCCTATATATGCTATATAGGGAAAGTAATAAAAATTATTTGAAAAATTTGTATGAATAAATCTCTGAAAATTGCAATTATTATATTATATTTTACATCTTTTAATTAAAACCCTCGCTTATGATTTACTGATTGGAGGGTGAGATAGAGGCCACCCACCCACCCTACATATACATTGTAACTTTAATTGCTAATCGTTGATGATTTTGCTGCTAAAAACAGTCAAACCCTTTATGTAATAAAAATAAATCTAAATCAAAGTTTAAGCTTAAATATAAGTGACTTTCTATGGCTAATATTATCTAATTGAGATTGTAAGTCCGCCCACCCATCATTCACTGAATTTTTACTAATTTACCCACTCAAAAATTTTACCTTTTTTATTCTTTTTTACTTTCCCTATATAGAATATATAGGGGAAGTAATGTTTTCGTGCCTGAAAATGTCTGTGGGCGCTGTATCTCAAAAACAAATGATCCCTTTGAGATGAAACTTTAAACTTAGGGTTTTTTCGTTAAAAATTGGAACTGAAAAGCGTTTCGTGAACATCCATAAACCGGAAGTGGATGTTTACTCGAGGCGTCTTTTGTTTTTTCACCATATTTTTCTAAATTTGAAAAAAATTACATAACTCATCAAACAAAAGTTAAAGAAAAAAGATACTAAACAAGTTTTGTTAAAACATTTTTTTCATAAAGTTCTTAACTTACAAGAAATAAAAATAAAAAGTTAATAATTTTTATATTTTTTTGCATACTGCAATAAACTATAGAAGTTACATGAAATTTATATAAAAATTAATTGTAAAGAATCCAAAATTGAGCAAATTGTTATGAATAGCTTTTTGTGTAAACCTTATGTTTTTCGGAAAAATGTAAGGAATTACTATGATAGCCTCATTACAATTATTTTGTATTTAATTGCGATAGAAGCCACCCGCCCACCCTCCATATACATGACAACTTTAATTACTAATTATTGGTGGATCTTTTTTACAATGAATATGAATAATAATTATTATAGAGCTGTTGACTCAAATTTCAAATGGTAGAAAAATATTGTAATTTGGAAAATAATTTTTTAGAAAACTTTAATTAAATTAAGGTCAAAATGACATGTTTGTTAATAGACATGTCGAATAAATTCTTTATACATTCTAAAGTCCTCGAGGAAAATTTTTGAAAATTAAAAAAAAAAATTCTAAACAATTTCTACAACCCTCGGAAATTTTCAAGTAATTTTAGGAGCAATTTCTGAAAATATATAAAATAATAATACTAATTCCACAAACCAGGAAAACGTTCCAAAAAGTTTCAAGAGAAATCACCAAACAAATAAATAAATCTTGTCATATTTTGTTAAAAAGGAGTACAAAGATATAAATAAATAATAAATAAGACCTGAGATTATGAAAAGAACTATTGTTGATTATTCCCATGCAATCAAGTAATTAATTAGAATGTTTGAAATTTAGAAGAGAAACCTTTAATTGTAAAGAATGATAAAGTTAGTACATTTGTACAATGAATTTCATTAATATTCTAGAAATTTATGAGAGGAATTCAAGAAAGGCTTGAAAATTCTAGTTTAAAAAAAATACCTTCCAGAAAACTTTTAGTAGAATAGATGGAAAAATCTTGTAATTTGGAGAAGAAAACTATTTTAGTAATTTAGAAAAGGAGTTCAAGACATGCTTACAAATTCTAGTCATCAAAAAAAATCCTTAAAGCTTCTAGTAAAATAGATGGAAAAATCTTGCAATTTTTACAAATTCTAGTCATCAAAAAAATCCTAAAAGCTTCTAGAAAAATACATGTAAAAATCTTGCAGTTTGGAAAAGAAATTCCAAGAAAACTTTGATTGTAAGACTCCTAAAAATTATTTTAGATATTTAGGAGAAGAGTTCTAGAAAGGCTTACAAATGCAAGTCATCAAAAAAAACTTTATAAAACCTTCTAGTAAAATAAATGGGAAAATTTTGCAAATCTTTTAAAAATAAAAAAATTAATTCTTAAAAATTTAGAAGAAAAATCTCCAAAACATAAAGAAGTACCATTGAGATTCTAAAAATTCAGAAAAAACAATAGTTTATTATTTATTGTCATGCTAATAAGAGATTTATGATAATACTTGCAATTTTAAAGAGAAATTTCTAGAAAATTTTTGTTGCAACGAAGGGTAAAGTTAGTATGTGAAGAACAAATTCGATAAATGTTTAAAAATCCCCAAAAATATTCTAGAAATTTAGGAGAGATATTCTAGAAAGACATTTTTGTAACTTTCTGAAAACTAGTAAAATATATGGAAAAATCTTGCAACTTGGAGAAGGAATCGCTAGAAAACTTTGATAAAATTGTGGTCAAAATGGTACACCGGTAGCATACATTCTTTATACATTCTAAAATCCTCGAAGATAATTTTTAAAAACTATAAAATACCTTAGAATTTCACAACCCTCGAAAATGTTGGAACTTAAATCTTTTGAAAATAAAGAAGGGCTACTGAGATTCTAAAAATTTAAACTATTGTTAATATTGATGACAATGTTTGCAATTTAAAAGAGAAATTTCTAAAAACACTGATTGTAACGAAGAACAAAGTTAGTACATCTGTAGAATAAATTCCATAAATATTTAATAATCCCGAGAAATATTCTAGGAATTTAAGGAATAAATTCTTTAAAGGCATGAAAATTATAATCACCAAACAACTTTAGTAAAATAGGTGAAACATTTGGAGAAGGAATTCCTAGAAAATTAAAAATGGCACACTTGTAGCATAAATTCTTTATACATTAGAAAATCTTTGAAGGTTTCTAATTTAGAAAACTAGTTTCTTAAAAATTCTACAATCCTTGAAATTTGTTTAGGAATTTCGGGAACAATTTCTTTTCTTTAGAAAATTTCAACCATTAATATTCTAGAATGCTAAAAAAATCTCTAGAAATTTAGGAGGGAATTTCTAGGAAGGCTTGGAAAGTCTTTAAAAAATAAAAACCTTCCTGAAAACGTCTAGTAAAATAGATGAAAAAATCTGGATTGGAGAAGAAAATCCTACAAAACGAAACTTGGAAAAACCAACGTTGATTATAAAAAAAGTGATACTAATGTTTGCAATTTGGAAGAGAAATTCCTACAAAATTTTGATGAGGGATAAACTAAGTACATCCGTAGAAAATTTGATTGAAATTTTTTCAGATGATGTATTTTATCCATTTTATTTAAGATTTATTTTTCCACACATTTTTTTTAGAAATTTTCAAGAATTTCTATTCTAATCGTCGTGATATATTTTTGGTGGTTCTAGAATTATAAATTCTAGAACTTTTGTTGTATATATTATAACTTTTTCTATATAGAATTTGAAAAATATTAATTTTACAAACAAAAGTTAAAGATAATGAAAAACTGAACAAGTTTTATAGATGTTTGGTGAAGAAAAGCACTTGTTATGTTCCATAGTTTTATAGAAATATATTTTTCATAAAGTTCTTAGCTTATAAATAAAAATTAATAATTTTGACATTTTTTGCTTATTACTAATTAACTATAGGAGTTACATGAGATTTAACAAGTAATTGTAAACATCCAAAATTCCGAGCAAACCTTATAGCTTTCGAGAAAATATAGGGAACGTACTATGATGGCCACATCATTATTTTTTTATTCCAAAATAATGTAGGGTGGGTGGCCTCTATTTCACCCTGCAATCAGTAAAACATGATCAAAAAATATTTGATAAATTTGTATAAATAAATCTCTAAAAATTGCAATTATTTTGTGTTTATTTATATTTTACAACTTTTAATTAAAACCCTAGCTTATGATTTACTGATTGGAGGGTGGGATAGAGGCCACCCACCCACCCTACATATACATGATAACACTAATTGCTAATCGTTGATGATTTTGCTGCTAAAAGCAAAAGCAAATATAAATGACTTTAATATAGCTAATATTATCTAACTTAGATTTAAAGTCCACCCACCCATCATGTGTCAAATTTTTACTAATTTACCCACTCAAAAATTTTACCTTTTTGATTCTTTTTTTATTCAAAAAGTTTTGTAATTAAATTTACTCCAAACCGCGAGACGATCAGTAATTGGAATTTATATGTATATGTAGGGTGGGTGGGTGGCCTCTATCCCACCCTCCAATCAGTAAAACATCATTAAAAAATATTTAATAAATTTATATGAATAAATCTCTAAAAATTGCAATTATTTTGTGTTTATTTAGTTCTACAACTTTTAATTAAAACCCTCGCTTATGATTCACTGATTGTAGGGTGGATAGAGGCCACCCACCCACCCTACATATACATGGTAACTTTAATTGTTAATCGTCGATGATTTTGCTGCTAAAAAACAACAAAACCCTTAAAATAATAAAAAATAAATCAAAATCAAAATTTAAGTTTAAATATAAGTGACCTTCTATAGCTAATATTATCTAATTTAGATTTTAAGTCTACCCACCCATCATGCATCATATTTTTACTAATTTACCCACTCAAAAATTTGACCTTTTTAATTCCTTTTTTATTCAAAAAGTATCGTAATTAAATTTACTCCAAATCGCGAGACAATCAGTAATTGAAATTTATATGTATATGTAGGGTGGGTGGGTGGCCTCTATCCTATCTTCCAATCAGTAAAACATCATCCAAAAATATTTGATAAATTTATATGAATAAATCTCTAAAAATTGCAATTATTTTGTGTTTATATTTTACAAATTTTAATTAAAACCCTCGCTTATGATTTACTGATTGGAGGGTGGGATAGACGCCACCCACCCACCCTACATATACAGGATAACTTTAATTGCTAATCGTTGATGATTTTGCTGCTAAAAACAGTCAAACCCTTTATGTAATAAAAAATAAAACCAAATCAAAGTTTAAGCTTAAATATAAATGACTTTATATAGCTAATATTATCTAACTAAGATTTGAAGTCCGCCGACCGAAGTTTTGTAATTAATTTGATTGGATACAGAAAATCAAAAGGAATTAAAGTTTGTAAGTATATGTAGGGTGGGCGGGTGGCCTCAATCCCACCCTTTAATCAGTAAAACATCATCCAAAATTATTTGATAAATTTGTATGAATAAATCTCTAAAAATTGCAATTATTTTGTGTTTATTTATATTTTACAACTTTTAATTAAAACCCTCGCTTATGATTCACTGATTGTAGGGTGGATAGAGGCTACCCACCCACCCTACATATACATGATAACTTTAATTGCTAATCGTTGATGATTTTGCTGCTAAAAATAGTCGAACCCTTTATGTAATAAAAAATAAAACAAAATCAAAATTTAAGTTTAAATATAAGTGCCTTTATATAGCCCATTATTTATAAAATTTTTACTAATTTACCCACTCAAAAATTTTACCTTTTTTATTCTTTTTTTATTCAAAAAGTTTCGTAATTAAATTTACTCCAAACCGCGAGACAATCAGTAATTAAAATTTATATGTATATGTAGGGTGGGCGGGTGGCCTCTATCCTACTCTCCAATGAGTAAAACATCATCAAAAATTATTTGAAATACGTGTATGCATAAACCTCTAAAAATTTAAGTAAATTTAATTGCGAAACTTTTTTTTTTAATGCATGATGGGTGGGCGGACTTAAAATCTAAATTTGATAATATTAACCATGGAAAGTCACTTATATTTAAACTTAAACTTTGATTTTGTTTTATTTTTGATTGCATAAAGGGTTTTACTGTTTTTAACAGCAAATTCATCAACGGTTAGCAATTATTTTATTTTATTTTTATTTTTATATAGGCAACCAAAACAAAATACTGACGTTATTATTTAGTTATTATAATTATTGTTTTTAATATATCGATATAATTAATACTTATCACGTATTCAGTTATCTGTGAGTGTCATTAGTTACCGAAAGTGTTATCCATAATATTTTTTCATTTATAGTCTTAATTTTATTGAATTTATTATTTAACCTTAAATTTCACACGTGACTAATTATTAAATATTATTAATTAATTTAACTTCCTATTATGTCATTTGTTTTCTCCCTTTCCGCGGCCCTCTTGTATTGTGTTCTAAGTCACCGCGATCGGCCCCGCTGGTGCAGTGTGTCCCTGTAAGTTATATATATATACAATATATATTTTTTGAGTGTTGAACTATTGTATTTAATTTCACTATTGATTGTTTAAAGTGCGCGAAGAAAATCGAAAGGGAAGATCACATCACCTGTGATGGATGTAAGCATCATATACACACTAATTGTTCTGAACTTAATTCTGTTGAGATTAAGTGCCTCCGCTCTAATAGTAGACGCAAGTTAAAGTATATCTGCTTGAATTGCGAACAAGGTCTTAATCAAATTCCTAAATTAATCTCCATGATATTTAGCTTGCAGGAGGATGTTCGAAAATTACAGGCTGATCACACTGCTGCTAAACAAGAACCATCCGGAAGTCATTTTATATCTAATGAAGAGATCATTCAGGAGCTTCAAGAGCGATCCAAGCGCTCTTGCAATGTTGTTATTTTTGGTTCCAAGGAGGTTGGTAGGTCTAAGCAAGAGCAATGAGATTTGGATAATAACTTTTGTAAACAACTCTTGTGTGATTTAAAAATGCCTTTAAAAATTTTAGTAATTTGCGTTTAGGAAAATATGATAGTACTAAGAATGATCGAGCAAGACCTATTAAATTATTCTTGGTTTCAGCTGATGATGTGCACAAAGTAATAAAAAGATATAAGGATATTAAATCAACTGAGAAATACTCTGGAATTCGGCTATCATATGATAAAACTCAGAAGCAAAATGATCTATATAAGGTAGTAAAGAATGAATTAATTAATCGTACTAATAATGGTGAAACTAATTTAAAAATTATTTATAAAAATGGAATCCCCGTAATAATTTCAACAAAAAACTAACTAATACTAGCACATTATTTCCAACTAATCATGTCACTAATACTAAGATCTTGTATCAAAATGTCAGAGGTATAAATACTAAACTTCAAGATGTATATATTAATTCTTCTGATTTGTCATTTGATATTTTATTGTTAACCGAAACATGGTTAAACGACTCTATATATAGTTGGGAATTGCTTCCACAATATTATAATGTTGAACAATGTGATCGCAAATTTTCTCTTGTGAATAGGTCCAAAGGTGGTGGTGTTCTGTGTGCTATATCTATTTCAATCAAACATGAATTAATTGATACTACCCATATTATAGATCTTGTACCTTTAATTGATATAGTATTAAGTAAATGTTATTTTAATCATATAACTTGTATAATCGGTGTAGTCTATATTCCACCTGACATCTCTTGTGATGATTTTGAATTTTTTCTCTCAGCCTTGGAAATATTATTGCTTCACCAAAATTATATTGTTGTAGGTGATTTTAATATATCTAACATTTTGGAATCTAAATTTTCATCTAATGGTAAAGTTTATGCTTTTAATAATTTTCTAGTATAACTCAATTAGAAACAAATATGGTAAAATGCTTGATTTGGTTATTAGCAACGATAATTTAAAAGTATCTGTCGAAGAATCTGATGTATCGTTAGTAAAAGAAGACTCTTACCACCCTTCCCTTTGCGTTACTATTGATGAATTTTCAACTAAAGTTGTTCAGCCGTTTTCTTTGTCTCGAAATATGTCTTATAATTTAAAAAAAGTTGACTTTATATCTCTTTATAAAGCCCTTTTTGACGTTGATTGGTCAATGCTGTCTCAAATAAATGATGTAAATCTCGCAGTAGATTACTTCTACAATATTTTGTATGATATTATTGATTTGCATGTGCCTAAGCATAAACCTGTTTTATCGATATATCCGGAATGGTTCACATGTGAAATCAAAAAAACCATACAACTAAAAGAGCATTACCGTCGTAGATGGAATAAAACGAAAAACATCTTCTACCTCGATGAGTATAGACGTGTGCGGAGACAAGTTAAATCTGTAATTAAAGCAACATATAATAATTACTTAAATAATATTCAGCAAGATATTAAATCAAATCCCTCACAACTCTGGTCTTATATGGATCGATTAAAGAGAACTACAAGAATTCCAGGTAAAATGCACAATGATAAATCTGAATTCAATAATCCTCAAGAAATTGTTAATGCCTTTGCTTAGAATTTCTCTGAATCTTTCATTAACGTGACGTTACCATCAGTTAATCATTCGCCTAATTCCCTACCTTATGCTATTCCACCTACAGATGAGGAGGAGTTAGTAGAAATAATGTCTTCTTTACAATCAAATTTTTGTTCTGGTGATGATAGAATACCGAGCTTTTTGGTTCGGGATTGTAGAATGGTGTTTGCTAAGCCCCTTAAAATAATTTTTAATTTATCAATTAGTACTGGTATTTTTCCAGATAAATTTAAACGAACAAGAATCAATCCTATTTTGAAGAAAGGCGATAAATCTCTTATTAATAACTATAGGCAGGTCTCAATTTTATGCAACTTTGCTAAAGTGTTTGAATTAAAAATTTATTCTACATTGTATAATGGAGTCAAGGCTAAAATTTCACCCTCCCAACATGGATTTATGCCCGGCCGCTCCACAATTACTAACTTAGCTTGCTTTACCCAATATATATCAGAAGTATTGGATAAAAGAGGTAGAGTTGATGTTATCTACACTGATTTTTCTCGTGCCTTTGACACTGTAAATCACTCCCTCTTATTGGACAAAGTTGGTAATTTTGGATTTTCGCCGGCTACTATTAACCTACTCCGATCATATCTTAACAATAGAAAGTGTTATGTATCTTATAATGGTTTCACTTCTTTTGAATTTGTAGCACTTTCTGGGGTTCCTCAGGGTTCTCATCTGGGGCCCTTACTTTTTAATATTTACATTAATGATTTGTTAGAAAATTTAAGGTGTCATACACTGGCATATGCTGACGATATCAAAATATACAGAGAGATCGTGTCTGATGTAGACATGGAAGTTTTACAGTCTGATATTAACTTTATTCAACAATGGTGTAGTGATAATGGTTTGTGTTTGAATGTTGATAAATGTAATAGTATGGTTTATACAAGGTGTGAAGTAATTTACAAAACTTATTATGTGAGTGATAAGTCTTTGTCGAATGTAGAATGTGTTCGTGATCTCGGAGTATTATTTTCTTCTTCCCTTAATTTTGCATTGCATATAAATGATGTATGTTTAAAGTCGTCTAAGTCACTTGGATTTGTTTTTCGTGCTAGTAAATATTTTCAAGACCATTCATTACTTAAGCGACTTTACTGTGCATTCGTAAGGAGTAAACTTGAGTATGCATCTCTTATCTGGTACCCTATTTATGCCTCTCATAATATGCCTATTGAGCGTATTGAAAGACGATTTTTAAAATTTTTATCTCTTAAACTGGATGGAGTATATCCTGAAAGAGGTTGTAGTCAGGCAGATTTACTTCTACGGCATGAGTTGGTTTGTATCAGTAAGAGACGAGATCTCTTCTGTGCTAATTTTGTAAGAAAATTAATTAATAATGAAATTGATTGCAAGCTTTTTATTAGATCAAATTCGTTTGCATGTACCTCGTCCAGGATCCAGACATGCTTGTATTTTTGCTTTGCCCAGATCCCGCACAAATATTCTACAACGCTCGCCAGTCCATATTATGTGTAAAACTGCGGAAGTAATTGATGTTTTTGAATAAAAATTTTTGGTTGCTTTTTATTGTTATTATTATTTTGTATAATTATACTGTAATTGGACAAATTTTGTCTGTTGCATTATAAAGTCTATTATTATTATTATTATTAGAGTTATCATGTATATGTAGAGTGGGTGGGTGGCCTCTATCCCACCCTCCAATCAGTAAATCATAAGCGAGGGTTTTAATTAAATGCTGTAAAATATATACACAAAATAATTGCAATTTTTAGAGGTTTATGCACACACGTATTTCAAATAATTTTTGATGATGTTTTACTGATTGGAGGGTGAAATAGAGGCCACCCACCCACCCTACATATACATATAAATTTCAATTACTGATTGTCTCGCGGTTTGGAGTAAATTTAATTACGAAACTTTTTGAATAAGAAAATAATTAAAAAGGTAAATTTTTTGAGTGGGTAAAGATGTAAAAATTGAATGCATGATGGGTGGGCGGACTTAAAATCTAAGTTTGATAATATTAACCACTGAAAGTCACTTATATTTAAACTTAAATTTTGATTTTGATTTATTTTTTATTACATAAAGGGTTTTGTTGTTTTTTAGCAGCAAAATCATCAACGATTAGCAATTAAAGTTGTCATGTATATGTAGGGTTGGTGGGTGTCCTCTATCCACCCTCCAATTAGTAAAACATCATCAAAAATTATTTGAAATACGTGTATGCATAAACCTCTAAAAATTGCAATTATTTCTTGTTTATATTTTACAACCTTTAATTAAAACCCTCGCTTATGATTTACTGATTGGAGGGTGGGATAGAGGCCACCCACCCACCCTACATATACATGATAACACTAATTGTTAATCGTTGATGATTTTGCTGCTAATAATAGTCAAACCCTTTATGTAATAAAAAATAAAACAAAATCAAAGTTTAAGTTTAAATATAAATGACTTTATATAGCTAATATTATCTAACTTAGATTTAATGTCCACCCACCCATCATGTATCAAATTTTTTACTAATTTACCCACTCAAAAATTTTACCTTTTTGATTCTTTTTTTATTCAAAAAGTTTCGTAATTACATTTACTCCAAACCGCGAGACGATCAGTAATTGAAATTTATATGTATATGTAGGGTGGGTGGGTGGCCTCTATCCCACCCTTCAATCAGTAAAACATCGTCAAAAATTATTTGAAAAATTTGTATAAATATATCTCTAAAAATTGCAATTATTTTGTGTTTATTTATATTTTACAACTTTTAATTAAAACCCTCGCTTATGATTCACTGATTGGAGGGTGGGATAGAGGCCACCCAGCCATCTTACATATACTATTAAATAAAAGTGGCGAAACAATTCAAATTCCATTATTATTATTATTTGTAAACAAACAACTTTTAAAACGATTCACATCTTTACAGAAACCGTATAAATTTGAGTGCGTCGGTCGTCGAATATAAAAATGTAAAATCCTTTTATAGTTTCCCCCTGAAACATTAATCGCATTTGCCTACTCGCGGCCATAAATGAAATTTTACATCTCGAATAAAAGTTGCCTACAATATTTCTTTCGCCGCCGCCGCCGTCTTCTTCTCCTTCTCGTCCTCCTTCCCGCCGCGCCGCCCACTTCCGGCTATAGCGTCGCGCCTCTGCCTCCGAGAGAACTTAATAATTTCGCTTCGGTATTAAAAGAGCGAGCTCCGGCCCGCCTCCGCCTAATTGCCGCCGACGTGTCCGGCATTAATTACGAAATAAACGGGAATTAATTACGTAATTCATTTCCACTCGTTTAATAACAATTTCATTCGCTGCGAGATAGAAACAAAAATGTTGTTAATTAAGTTTAACGATTGGGTGATACTAATAGAATTATTAATTACTCAATATAATATTGTTTTAATTAACTTAATAATGCAGAGGCAGTAAATTTTTCGAGGACAAAAAGGGATTTTTTTATTTCTTTTCTTAAGAGTTCTTAATTTTCAGTCTTTAAAAAACTTTTAAGTAATAGAAATAAGACTTTAAATGTATAATATTTTTTTCAACATACTACTTTAGATGTTATATATTTGTTTCTTATTGATCATATTGTAAAAGTTTATGTTAATTAATCAAGTGAATCTTTATTATATCTTTACACTCCTTTCTTAATTGCATGATTAGTAAATTATAACTTAAGTTTGTTTTTATGGTAATATGATTTGTTGTAAAAGTAATATAGATGTAAATGATAAACTGGAGAAGTTATTTTTTTGTACGATTCATGAGTGGGGAACGTGAAAGGGCGCAGAATTTCGAGCCTGTTAAAAACGTGATTTAATGAATTTTTCAAGGAGGCGAAGGAGGAGAAAGAAACAAGAAAAAAAAACGTAAAAACCCTAGGAAGCGGAGGCATTTTCTGTCGGTGTATTTATATGCAAATGAGCTTTAGATGCAACAATAACGATGGAACAGGCAATTTGTATTGCCTCCGCCGCCTCCTTCCTCATCGGCTTATCATCAACAACGACGAGACGAGAATTCCGTTTCTGTCCTTTTACCGCGCCCGAACAGAAACACGATAAATGTTATTTATTCCGCCGTATGTTAATTCCGGTGACGATATTCTTGTATCGCTCTTTGAATTACAAATGTCGCATTTATTAGGGTGCGCCTAGGCGCACTGAATCAGACACAAAAGGGGGGTGGGGGGTTGCTAAATGATGACACGTATTGTCTCTCAATTAATTGCCGGCGTCGTTAATTGGAATTGTAAAGGTGAAATCAGTCACGATTTTAATTTGTGTTACGTTCAAAATTTTAATATAACACTCTCTACTCATTGTACCTAAATGGATCAGTTGGTAGAGCGTTGGAATTAAAATTTAGCCTACTTTATAATAAACGAAAGAATTTCAAGTAGAAATTATGAAATTCGTAATATAAATACTTAATAGTTTGTAGTTTATTTGATATAATTAAAACTCATGATATTTATATATTATTCAAGTTCAAACAGTCGATTGCACATTGCCATATTGCGCATATTAGGTTGAACTACTTTTTAAACGGTATACTCTAGTAATACGATACGTATTGGATTCTGGGATTAGTTTGAGTACCGTAACTCCAATTTATGTGACCACATACGTAGCCCAATATACACGCCGAAGAGCACGATTTTACGGATTGTTGGCCGGCGTTGATTGGCAATCCCCCACAACGTTTCTATCTAATTTCGAACGCAACTTGTTCAAAATATCAAGAACGGAATTGAAAATCCCTTAATTAACAACGAAAGAAAGAAAATAAGTTTTTACGAGAGATACAAATTAAGAGTGAGTAATAAAGTAATGTTTTACAATCCAGTTAAATTAATAGGTCGTAAAAAAATAGATTGTAAATAAAGGAGATAAAATATCGAGTCGAATTTGTACGCGGCGAAAGGATGAATGGGATCGCTACAAGAAATAATTTGTTGTGCATTAAATGCAGAATTTGTCTAACACCTCCCCTCCCCCCGCGCCACCGCCGCCCTCGCCCACTCCGGCCGCACGTTCAACTATTCAAACTAAGCATGGAAATCGAATTTCCATTCGGCAAAGTTTCCACCCCCCGGAAACCTGGCATTGAGTGTCGAGCATTCCCAAGAATACATTAATATTGTTGCACAATTTGACTTAACATCCGGCCCAGTTTCTCCACACCCCATTATCTCCGACAACTTTATATTCCACGCAGTCATTCTTTATTCCACCACCACCCACCCCCCTCAAACCCTCCCGGCGCCACGCTCTCGGGAAATTAAATCCTAATTTCTGGAAATTGTGACCAAGTTTCGAAGAATACATTCCGTTAATTGACGCAACGCTGATGAATGAATTAAATATCGATTGATACTTTGCATACCAAATTTCGAAATAAACACTCTATTTTATAAAGAAATTGAATAGAAAAAATAATCCAATAGAAAATTCTATAGGTATAGAAAAGAACATCACTCACTCTTTAATTTTCCATTTTTCTCTTCCTTCTCAGGATTTTAGCTTTCAAATTTTTAATTTATTTACTGGATTGATGAGATTGTTACTTGTTGAAACTTGTTGTAGAATAATAAAAACGTTTTTGAAAAACCATATAGTTTCAGTATTTTGTTATTTATTTGTTTCTCTTCTTTGTTATCTCCAGCTCTTCCATTCTCTTCTAGTTTTTGGTGTCTTTTGAATGCTATCCCTTTCCTTGTATTCTGTACCTAAAGATAAATCGGATTTCGACAAAATAATGGAAAATTCTTCAAAAACATGGAAATAAACATTGATAAAATAAAACAGGATATGCAGAAAGAGAAAAATTCTAAACAATCCTATGAAATAAATCTCAACAGATTTTTTCATGCTTAAATTTATTACCGACCATTAGTAACATCACACATGTACCACAATCGCGGCGGCGAGATGAAAGTAGCAAAACGTATAGTGGCAATAACAAACATAATTAGGTCCTGCAGAACTGGCTGTTACTCTGCGGCACAGCGGGAACGTAAAACGAACTTTTGCCGGTGTACATTTTTATATAACACACATATATATATAGATCTCTATAACTTTAACTTCACACACGTTATCGCGACCATAAAAAGTTTTTATGCGCCCCTCACACCCCCACGGTATTTTTTTTTTCTGCACCCTCGCTCCTCTCGCTGTATCCTGTTCTACTTTCGGGTTTTAGTGGGTTATCTGGGAGGGGGGGGTGATGGAAGGGGCGGCGGGTCGTGTGATACGCGGCATAAATACACCCTTTTTATATTGATTATAAATCCGGAAACACATGCGGGATGAACCGCAGGAAAGCAGGAAAACAGTTTACTGTACCTTATCCCTGATCCTCGTTCACCTGTCACGATTTAGATTTACATATAAAAAAAAATGTGGACCATCATACTACTTTTTTCTGTACTTTTACATTATTTTTATAGTGATTGGAAGGTGGGATGGAGACTTCAACAATTCAAATAATCTGGATTTATTTTACTTGAAAATTGTGAAACTCAAAAGTTTTAAAGAAAAGCCTTTCAAAACCTAATGAAAAATTACTGAAAAATTCTAGAAGTTTATAAAAAAAATCTGCTTCATAATTTCACAACCTACGAAAAATATGTTTGGTATCTGGACATAAAATTGCAGGATATTTCTAGAACCCTTGAAGGAAAACCTGAAAACAAAATGATTAAAAAATGTCTGTAAAATTCATGAATTCTCAAAGAAAATTCACATAATTTGAATGAAAAACCCTGAAATAAAAATTGTTAAAAATTGTCTAGAAATAATAATGCAAAAAGATTCTAGACAAATTTTCAGGAATCTGGACTTTAAATTACTCTAAAATATTAGAACCCATTAAGAAAATCATGGCTAATCCTGACAATATATTTTGAATTATTCATCTGCCTGATGAAGCCACTGTGTGGCGAAACATGTTGCAGTGTTAAACAATAAATGTGAAACCCCCCAACTGTATTGTTTTATTTCAAAAATATTTTTTTGTAGGATCTAGCATTTTTTGCTGAAAGGAGAGCCCACGAAGTTTAAAATTACTGAAATCCTAAGAATCCTTGTATAAATCCTAGAGAATTTAGATAGCATAAAGCATGTTAAGCAAAAAACTCTTGAAGAATTATTACAATTTTAAGCAAAAATTGCTACAAGAAAAATTTCTAAAGATTCTGGAAATCTAATTCTAAATTATTTGAAAAAAATTTAAAATATTAAAAGTAAGACCGTAAACAAAAAAATGCTAACAAATTCTAAAAATTTAAAGGAAAAATGCTTGGCAATTTTAGAACTCCAAGTTTGGTTTTAAAATTATTTGAAAATTTATTTATTTAGTAGTAGTATCATTTATTTATTCCAATATGCTTACATAATATTCCAAAATTGTATATAAAATCCATTAATAGCAACATAAATATAATATTTATTTATTAATCGATTAAAAATATTAAATAAATTAACTCTTGAAAAATTATGATGAGATAAGAAATGGGAAAAAATTTAAAGTCTCAAAAAAATATTATTGTAAAGTTCCAGAACTTGCAATCTGGAAAATAGTTGTGAAAAAATTGTGTGGATACTGAAAAAATGCAGAAAACTCTTTACATAATTTCTGGAAATTTGATCATAAATTCGGGAACCCATTTAGAATTTTAACAATTTTCCTTAATTTTAATTATTACTTACAGACCCTTAAAATTTTCCAGAATTTCTTGCTTTGTTTTATTTTCGAGAATTTATAATGAAAGAAATTCTAGAAAGTTTTAAGGGCCTGTAAGGAAAAAATCTGGTATTTTTTCAACAAATTAAAATAAAAAACTTGAGACTTGATAAGGAAGTCTCGACAAAATTTATAAAAAGTTTTTTTTTTAAACCAAGCAAAGTTGAATAAGATAATATTAGAAATAATGGAAGTTTCTAAAAATTTTTAAAAAATACTGTAAGTTTAGAAAAACTCTTGAAGAAAATTCTTTAATTAGGGTGAGAAGAAAAATTTCTGGAAAATTTTAAAGACTCTAAAGAAAAACTGTTGAAAATGCTTGAACACCCCTTATATACTTCGTATATAGGGAAAGTAAAACTTATTTGGAAAAAATGTATGAATGAATCTATAAAAACTGCAATTATTTTGTGTGTATTTAAATTTTATAACTTTTAATTAAAATTCTCGCTTATGTTTTACTGATTGGAGGGTTGGATAGAGGCCACCCACATACCCTATATATACATGATAACTTTAATTGCTACTTGTTGATGATTTTGCTGCTAAAAACCGCCAAACCAAAATTTAAGTTTAAATATAAATAACTTTCTATAACTAATCTGATCTTATTTAAATTTAAAGTGTGCCCACCCTTCATTCATGAAATTTTTATTAATTTACTCACTCAAAAATGTGAGCTTTTTAATTCCTTTTTTATTCAAAAAGTTTTGTAATTAATTTCAATGGAAACAGCGAGACGATTGAAGTTTATATGTATATGTAGGGTGGGTGGGTGGCCTCTATCTCACCCTCTAATCAGTAAAACATCATCAAAGATTATTTGAAAAATTTGTATAAATAAATCTCTAAAAATTGCAATTATTTTGTGTTTATTTATATATTACAACTTTTAATTAAAACCCTCGCTTGTGTTTTACTGATTGGAGGGTGGGATAGAGGCCACCCACCCACCCTACATATACATGTTAACATTAATTGCTAATTGTTGATGATTTTGCTGTTAAAAACAGTAAAACCCTCTATGTGATAAAAAATAACACAAAATGAAAATTTAAGTTTAAATATAAATGACTTTCTATAGCTAATCTTATCTAATTTTGATTTAAAGTCTGCCCACCCACCATGCATTAACATTTTACTAATTTACTCACGCAAAAAATTTACCTTTTTAATTTAATTTTTATCCAAAAGTTTTGTAGTTGATTTTACCCCAGACCTCGAGACTATCAGTAATTAAAATTTATATGTATATGTAGGGTGGGTGGGTGGCCTCTATCCCACCCTCCAATCAGTAAAACATTTTTAAAAATCAGTTGAAAAATTTGTATGAATAAATATCTAAAAATTGCAATTATTTTGTGTTTATTTATGTTTTGCAACTTTTAATTAAAACCGTCGCTTATGTTTTACCGATTGGAGGGTGGGATAGAGGCCACCCACCCACCCTACATATATATGATAACTATAATTGCTAATCGTTGATGATTTTGCTGCTAAAAACAATAAAACCCTTTTTGTAATAAAAGATAAAACAAAATCAAAATTTAAGTTTAAATATAAATCACTTTCTAAAGAAAATCTTATCTAATTTATATTTAAAGTCTAGCCACCAATCAAGCATCAAATTCTGCCCACCCATCATACATCAAATTTTTATTAATTTACTCACTCATAAATTTTACCTTTTTTATTCCTTTTTTATTCAAAAAGTTTTGTAATTAAATTTATTCCAAACCGCGAGACGATCAAAAATTTGAAATTTATATGTATATGTAGGGTGGGTGGGCGGCCTCTATCCCATCCTCTAGTCAGTAAAACATCATCAAAAATTAATTGAAAAATTTGTATGAATAGATCTCCAAAAATTACAATTATTTTGTGTTTATCTATGTTTTACAACTTTTAATTAAAACCCTCGCTTATGTTTTACTGATTGGAGGGTGATATAGAGGCCACCCACCCACCCTACATATACATTATAAATTTAATTGCTAATTGTTGTTGATTGTACTGCTAAAAACAGTCTAACCTTTTTTGTAATAGAAAATAAAACAAAATCAAAATATAAATGACTTTCTATAGCTAATCTTTCCTAATTTAGATTTAATGTGTGCCCACCCATCATAAATAAAAATTTTACTAATTTACTCACGCAAAAAATTTACCTTTTTAATTCATTTTTAATTCAAAAAGTTTTGTAATTAATTTCATAGGATACAGCGAGACGATAAGGAATTAAAGTTAAATGTATATGTAGGGTGGGTGGGTGGCCTCTATCCTACCCTCCAATTAGTAAAACGTCATCAAAAATTATTTAAAAAATTTCTATGAATAAATCTCTAAAAATTGCAATTATTTTGTGTGTATTTATATTTTACAACTTTTAATTAAAACCCTCGCTAATGTTTTACTGATTGGAGGGTGGGATAGAGGCCACCCACCCACCCTACATATACATGATAACTTTAAATACTAATTGTGAATGATTTTGTTGCTTACAAAACAATAAAACATTGTATGTAAAAAATAATAAATCATAATCCAAATTTAAGTTTTAATATAAATGACTATCTATAGCTCATCTTATTTACGATTGATTTAAAGCCTTACGTATCATGTATATAATTTTTATTAATTTACACACTCAAAAATTTTACTTTGTCAATTTTCTTTCAATTCAAATTTTGTAATTAAAGTTATTGCAAACCGCGTGGCGATCAGCAATTATAGTTAATATGTATATGTAGGGTGGGTGGGAGGCCTCTAACACACCCTCCAATCAGTAAAACATAAGCGAGGGTCTTAATTAAAAGTTGTAAACAATATTATTATTATTATTATTAATAATAATAATAATAATAAAAGGTAATTACTGTACCAATTGTAATGTCAACAACAGGGGTGATCCCTAAAAATATTCATAACAGCTTAGACTTATTACATCTACCAAAGTACACCTATATAGAGTTATAAAAGGCAGTAATACTTAACACTTGTCGCATAGTTAGAAAGTTCTTAGGGGATGACAAAACAACACTACACAAACAGTCACACACAATATCCACTGAATCTTAATAAGATCTGATCAGTAGATTGCTTCGGCCTTTGCCACGATAGTAAAAATAATAATAATAAGAAGAAGAATCAAATGAAAGAAAGACTATCAATATGGGTTTTAAGGCAAATGAAAGGAAATTCTATAAACAAATCAACAATAAACAAGAAATACAGATAAACCCTCTAACGAAAGAGGAAATCACTGATTACTGACGAAATATATTGTTCAACCCTATACAGCACAAAGAGGATTCAACATGGCTCCAAAAAGAGGAAAGTAAACAAACCCGCGTTAAAAAACAAAGCGAATACAAAATTTCAAAAAGTAACTTACACATGTAATGCATGTATGCCATAAAGAAGACACACAACTGGAAATGCCCTGGTGCAGATGGTATTCACAATTTCTGGTATAAGAGACTTAATTAATTCACTCCACTCATACACATCCAATCAAATAATTAACATAATCGAGCAACCTGAAAACTTCCCAAGCTTTTTTTTAACAACCAAAACCCAACCCAACCCAAAAATACAAACACAAAGAACCCAGCAAATTACAGACCTATCACCTGCCTATCAACGCTATACAAAATCATAACACAAATTAAACACAATAATCACTTTGTTTTGTATAACAGTTATTTATTTAGATGGTGACCAATGGTTTTAATACATGCACGTATCATTTTCAAACCGAAAGTAGGGTTTGCAAAAGATTGCAAAAGAACTTACCAAACACAATATCCGAGTAATAGAAGTCAACAGGGAAAATTTGAAAAAACCCTTAGTTAACAACAAAATAGAGACAATAGACCCACTCGAAATATCCGGCATTTATCAAGTACAATGTGAAAATTGTGACGGAAAATATATAGGACAGCAGGAAGAAATTTCAAGATCAGGTACAATGAACACAAGAAGACAATAGAAAAACAAACCACGGGAACAGGATTATCCGAGCATTGCGTCACAACAGTACATCAAACCAATCCGTTTTGCAGAAAAAGACCGAAAATTAAATCTCTTTGAAGGTCTGGAGATTAAGAGAGCAATTAGGAATGGAGATAATCTCCTACACAACCAGAACGAACTATTAACAAGTTCGAATCTTTTAATCTTTGGACTTACATTGTAACATCTTCTTTTTATTTAGTTTATTTGTAATTTCTTTGAGAATGGTCGTCATTGACCGAAACACGTGTCAGGAATCTGAATATTACAATATGAAACTAAACAAGTGCTTTAATTTGAAATTACCTAATATTATAATTTCGTTTCATCAAGAGTGCAGTGAAGAAAGTATATACCGTAATAATAGACTCTGTGGAAAAGGAACAGCGCAATCTGACTACCTGCTACATTGATTACAAGAATGCTTTCGACTCTGTGCCTCCACAGTTGGCTAAAAATCTTTAGAAATATACAAGATACATCCTCAAATACGAGTATTTCTAGAAGTAATAATGAAAATGTGGCGTACTAAAATATGTGTAAATACAGAGACAGAACGTATAGGAACAGACAATCCATGGTTTTGTCTATGTCTAAAACCTATATCAAATGCATTGAATAACACCGACTATGTTTTTAACATAAAGAGAATGAAAACTACTCACCATAAAATGAACCATCTAATGTACATGGACGATATTAAGCTATACACATCCACGAAGGTAAAAATGAAACAACTACTGAACATTGTTGAAGTGATTACAACCGATATCATAATGGAATTTGGAATGGATAAGTGTAAACTACTGAACACGGAGAGATTGAAATGGAAAGAGGGAGGAGCAGATGAGAAGCTTAATAAGGAAATACTGAAGTACACGGAACAGCGTGAAAAGTACAAATATATAGGGTTTGAACAAAACACAAAAAGCCAACATGGTGACATCAAGCAAATACTAAAAGATGAATACAAAAGTAGGCTAAATGCGATATTAAAAACCAAATTAAATTCCGCTAATATTTTTAAGTCTATTGTAGGGTGGGATAGAGGCCACCCACCCACCCTACGTATACATGATAATATTAATTGCTAATTGTTGATGATTTTGCTGCTAAAAACAGTAAAATCTTCTATGTAATAAAAAATAAAACAAAATCAAAATATAAAGTTAAATATAAATGACTGTCTATAGCTAATCTTTTCTAATTTAGATTTAATGTGTGCCCACCCATCATAATTAAAAATTTTACTAATTTACTCACGCATAAAATTTACCTTTTTAATTTATTCTTAATTCAAAAAGTTTTGTAATTAATTTCATAGGATACAGCAAGCCGATAAGGAATTAAAGTTAAATGTATATGTAGGGTGGGTGGGTGGCCTCTAACCCACCCTCGAATCAGTAAAACATTAGCGAGAATTGTAATTAAAAGTTTGTAAAATATAAGTACACATAAAATGATTGCAGTTTTTATAGATTTATTCATAAAAAAATTTCAATTAATTTTTGATGATGTTATACTGATTAGAGGGTAGGATAGAGGCCACCCACCCACCCTACATATACATTTAACTTAAATTCCTTATCGTCTCGCTGTATCCAATGAAATTAATGACAAAACTTTTTGAATCAAAAAGAAATCAAAGGGCAAAATTTTTGAGTGAGTAAATAAGTAGAAAATTGATGCATGATGGGTGGACATACTTTAAATCTAAATTAGATAAGATTAGCTATAGAAATTCATTTATATTCAAACTTATATTTTGATTTTGTTTTATTTTTTATTACATAGAGGGTTTGATAGTTTTTAACAGCAAAATTATCAACAACTAACAACTAATGTTATCATGTATATGTAGGGTGGGTGGGTGGCCTCTATCCCATCCTCCAATCAGTAAAACATAAGCGAGGGTTTTAATTAAAAGTTTTGAAATATAAATAAATACAAAATAATTGCAATTTTTAGAGATTTGTTCATACATTTTTTTTCAAATAATTTTTGTTGATGCTTTACCAATTGGAGGGTTGGATAGAGGCCGCCCACCCATCTTACATATACATATAAACTTTAATTCCTTATCGTCTTACTATATCCAATAAAATTAATTACAAAACTTTTTGAATAAAAAAGGAATTAAAAAGATAAAATTTTTGACTGAGTAAATTATTAAAAAATTGATGCATGATGGGTGGGTAGACTTTAAATCTAAATTAGATAATATTAACTATAGAAATTCATTTAAATTAAAACTTAAAATTTTGATTTTGTTTTTAATTTTTTTATTATATAGAGGGTTTTACTGTTTTTAGCAGAAATATCCATTTAACAATTAGCAATTAATGTTTTCATGTTATATGTAGGGTGGGTGGGTGGCCTCTATCCTACCCTCCAATCAGTAAAACATAAGCGAGGGTTTTAATGAAAAGTTTTAAAATATAAATAAACACAAAATAATTGCAAATCTAAGAGATTTATTTATACATTTTTTTCAAATAATTTTTGTTGATGATTTACTGATTGGAGGGTTAGATAAAGGCCACCCACCCACCTTACATATACATATAAACTTTTAATTCCTTATCCTCTCGCTGTATCCAATGAAATTAATTACAAAACTTTTTGAATTAAAAAGGAATTAAAAAGATATAAGTTTTGACTGAGTAATTATTAAAAAATTGATGCATGATAGGTGGGTAGACTTTAAATCTAAATTAGATAATATTAGGTATAGAAATTCATTTAAATTAAAACTTAAATTTTTGATTTTGTTTTATTTTATTAAATAGAGGGTTTTACTGTTTTTAGCAGGAAAATCATCAACAATTAGCAATTAATGTTATCATGTATATGTAGGGTGGGTGGGTGGCCTCTATCCCACCCTCTAATCAGTAAAACACAAGCGAGGGTTTTAATTAAAAGTTGTAAAATATAAATAAACACAAAATAATTGCAAATCTTAGAGATTTGTTCATACATTTTTTTCAAATAATTTTTGTTGATGCTTTACTGATTGGAGGGTTGGATAGAGTCCACTCACCCACCTTATATATACATATAAATTTTAATTCCTTATCGTCTCGCTGTATCCAATGAAATTAATTACAAAACTTTTTGAATTAAAAAGGAATTAAAAAGATAAATTTTTGACTGAGTAAATTATTAGAAATTGTTGCATGATGGGTGGGTAGACTTTAAATCTAAATTAGATAATATTAGGTATAGAAATTCATTTAAATTAAAACTTAAATTTTGATTTTGTTTTTATTTTATTAAAATAGAGGGTTTTACTGTTTTTAGCAGGAAATCATCAACAATTAGCAATTAATGTTATCATGTATATGTAGGGTGGGTGGGTGGCCTCTATCCTACCCTCCAATCAGTAAAACATAAGCGAGGGTTTTAATTAAAAGTTTTAAAATATAAATAAACACAAAATAATTGCAATTTTTAGAGATTTATTCATTCAAATTTTTCAATTAATTTTTGATGATGTTTTTCTGATTAGAGGGTGGGATAGAGGCCACCCACCCACCCTACATATACATATAAATTTTAATTACTTTTTGGATAAAAAGGAAATTAAAAAGATAATATTTTTGAGTGAGTAATTTAGTAAAAATTTGATGCTTGATGGGTGGACAGGCTTTAAAACTTAATTAGATAAGATTATCTATAGAAAGTCATTTATATTTAAACTTTAATTTTGATTTTGTTTTATTTTTTATTACATAGAGGGTTTGATCATTTTTAGCAGCAAAATCATCAACAAATGGCAATTAAAGTTATCATGCATATGTAGGGTGGGTGGGTGTCCTTTATCCTACCCTCCGATCAGTAAAACATTATCAAAAATTATTAGAAAAATTTGTATGAATAAATCTCTAAAAATTGTAATTATTTTGTCTGTATTTATATTTTACAACTTTTAATTAAAGTCCTCGCTTATGTTTTACTGATTAGAGGGTAAATAGAGGCCACCCACCCACCCTACATATACATGATAACATTAATTGTTATTTGTTGATGTTTTTGTTGCTCAAAACAATGAAACCCTCTATGTAATAAAAAATTAAACAAAATATAAAGTTAAATATAAATGAATTTCTATGGCTAATCTTATAAGATTTAAAGTTTGCCCACCCATCAAGCATCAAATATTTACTAATTAACTCACTCAAAAATTTTACCTTTTTGATTTCTTTTTATTCAAAAAGTTTTGTAATTAATTTCATTGGATACAGCGAGACGATAAGGAATTGAAGTTTATATGTATATGTAGGGTGGGTGGGTGGCCTCTATCCAACCCTCTAATCAGTAAAACATCAACAAAAATAATTTGAAAAAAAAATGTATAAACAAATCTCTAAGAATTGTAATTGTTTTGTGTTTATTTATATTTTACAACTTTTAATCAAAACCCTCGCTTATGTTTTACTGATTGTAGGGTGGGTCAGAGGCCACCTACCCACCCTACACATACAAGATAACTATAGCTACTAATTGTTGATGGATTCTACATCTTTTTTTACTTTCCCTATACATTGTATATTTAAGAAATCTATTAAAATCGATGTTTTAAGAATATGCAAAATTATAAAACTGATATTCCATTTCATATCAAACACATTCCGCCAACTTTCTGACATAAATTCACTGGATTAGCGTGTGTATGAGAGAGTTCATGTACAATTGAATTTCCACTCACAGGAATATAATGCTTTGTCGTCTGGGTATTTCTTAGTTTATATATATATATATATATATATATATATATATATATATATATATATATATATGTGCATACATATTCGAGTCGAGGGAAACTTTGGATTGCCTTCTCGACCGAATCGCGGAACACAAACAAGAGCGGCGAATAGAGGGCAAAGCGGCCTATTGTTTGCATACCAGCAAACATACAGAAATTGGGGGGAGAGGCGAAGGGAAAACGGAGGGAAACTCCGATTCAAGAAAATCTGTCATACTCTGTAGGAAATTTATTATTACTGTAAACTAGATAACCAGACTAAATGATTTAACAATTATAAACAAAAGACCGTTTAACTAGACATTGTTATTATAATAGGGGATCATTTGTAATCGTTAAATTTAATAATTGATAATGATGTAACGATTTCAATTGTTTTAGGATTATTAATCTTTTAGATTATGTTAAACTCCACTGTTGAATATTTTTATTTTTAAATACAAAACTGTTGTAGTTAAAAATTTTCAACACTATTAGAAGTTTTTATCAGTGTGTAGTTGTAGAAATAATCACCAAAAAGTAGAAGATTATGATTTAACGATGTCAATTGTTTTTAAGCTTTTAATCTTTGAGCTTATGTTAAAGTCCGCTGTTGAATACTTTTTTAAAAATTCACAACTGTTGTAATAGTTGGAATTTTTCAACACCACCAGCAATTTTTAATAGCGAGTAGTTGTAAAAATGTTTACCAGAAAGTAGAAGATCATAATGCAAAGATTTCAATTGTTTCTACTTTATTAATCTTTGAAATTAAGTTAAAATACTTTGTTGAATTTTTATTTGAACATTTATAACAGCTGCAGCGATTACTCTATTCAACAGCGCTCTGCACTGTGCAAACCGTAGCTACTTTCCAGACATCACTTGTAGTTATTTCAATTTTTTTCTGTTTCATTTATCTCTAAGTCTAAGTTAGATATTGTTGTAGAATTAATTGATTTAAGCTAAATTTTTAATAGAGATTAGACTTTATGTCTTTAATTAGCATACTAGATATCTATGTCTTTAATTAACATAGTAGATATCTAGTAGAATGTGAAGACAATCTCTATTGCAAGTGGGGCGAGATAAATTAGCAGTGTTTGGCAAACGTGAGGAAATGAAATAAGAACGGAAGGATCGGATGAGCGGTTGCTCGTCTGGCGTACGAGCTTTTGCACTTTTGCGATAATAAGATGCCCCTATCGGTATCAAGGCGGCGGCATCAGCCCGCTCCCTCTATCCACCCCCCATCAGCGGGATCTACCCTCCGGCGACGAACCGTATCGCTCCGACGACGACGACAATCACCATTTCACGTAATTAAACCAATGAAACGCGAATAACAAACGCACTTTATCACCGCGTGTTTATTCAAAAAAAAGGGGTGTCTTTTTCACATGCAAAATGTAAATTGAATAGATCCGCATGCCCGGCGCTTTCACATCGAGATTTACCACTTTTCGCCATATTTCCTTTGTTCGCGTATAATTACGGTTTAAAGTATATATCGCCGTGAATTTAATGTAAATTACGATTCCTCCGTCCTATGAATAAATAGTTTGCTGGAAATGGAAATTTTATTGCCTTGTATGAATTGTGCAAAAGTGGCAAGGGGCGAGCGTGGCGAAGAGACACTCGTGTAATTACCCTGATTTATGTGGCGATATCTCACCATGAAGGTGGATACACATATATGTTCCCACTGAATTCTGTAATACCTACCCCTACATACACACAGAGCGCTTTTCATTACTGCACCATAAATATTTGCATTTCTTCATTTATTCATCTCCTTTGCCGCCCTCGCTGGATTTTGATGAGATCGCGCCGGCTCGAATGCATAAAATATGTGCTTGTTGTAATTAAAAGTTACGCTGCATGTGTAATTAAAATCCGCGATAACACAATATCATTCAGCTTCAATTACGATGATGGATGTTGAGGTATTATAGCGAACCGTCCACAGATATTTCTGTGCTTAAATAATATCATTATTTTTGATTAATAATTATCTACAACATAAAGGATTTCAATTGATTAATTAATTTTTATATTTAAAAAAAAATTATAAACCAATAACACGAGCGTTATTGTTGTAGGATTTCCGAGTGAAACTTTTGAGACGGGCATCATTAATAACAATTAGCTAACGCACCTCGGGCATAGTTTTTAGTGGGTTATCATTTATTTGAGTGAATTCAGTTAATATCTTGAGCGAGAGTGACAAATAACCCTCGGAACCCGATTTAACGGCGTGACGTGCGGCCCATTAGTCCGAATGGAACGTTTATATCGTTTATATAGGGGGTGAGGTGCGCACCCTAATGACTGTTTACACACATTTTGAAAGGGGTTATAAATTCTATGGACGCATTTCACTTGATCAACTATCCAACTAACTCACTCACTATAGCCACCAATTACTATCAGGTAAATTTAAATCGATTAATATCAACTCTATATTGATTAAATCATTTACTTGTTTATATATATATATATATATATACGAGTGCATTTATCGTAATATATACATATACAAAGTAGTCAAGTTTGGAAAGTAGGGTCGTGAAGTATGGCAAATCCACGGTTTAAATAAATAATGATAAAGTTAAAGAGGAGCAGAGAGGCGGGTGACAAAATTACGGGGTATGGAGGAACGGCGAAAGGTATTTCCACTTGGAAACAATATTTCCTCGCCAGGTCTTATGGGAAATAATGCTCGCGTCTTGGCACGCTTAGAATACTCCCCTCGAACTTGTATACTCCATCCAAATATTCTCTTTAACAGGCAATACTTCCGCACACTGTATAAAAGGAATTTTATAATTAAAATACGATACACATGTTTTACTAATTTTATTCTAATATAAGATAACATCTTATGTTTCCTATCTAGACAACCACTCTATAAATTGTTCATAAAATAATTGACGCAACCTTTATTAACTAACTTTATTCAGATTTTTCATTTGTGTTTTCTCTACAATTATTTCTCATCAAGATTTCATGAACTCTCACAAACAATCTAAAACTTCGAGATCAAAAAATTATACCTTTTCTTAAATAAAATTATTATCTTTATCTTTGGTTTAAAAGATAATGGCCACCCATCCACCCTACGTCCCAATTAACACTTTAATCACGGATAGTGTCTCAGTATCTAACGTAATCAAAAATAATTTTAAGTTGATGTTAATAATAAACAAAAATGGTTTTGTTTATTGCGTGTAACAGTATACAGGGTCCATTATAAAAGTTAAAAAAAATATATTTATTGACCGTGCTGGTATAAATGCTTAACCACCCACCAATTCTACGTATATTTAGTATTTTAATTACTAATAGTGTTTCAGTTATCAAGCTTAAAAAAATAATTGCGTTTGTATGTATATATAAAATTCATCCTGTATTTAACCTTTTGATTTTAAATTTGTATGTAGGGTGGGTGGGTGGCCTCTATCCTACCCTGCAATCACTACATAATATTCTAATAAAATCATGGATTCACCAGTTGAAAAAATCCTTCCAACAAAAAATTTATTTGATATTAAAGTAAAGTTTAAAAAATTTTAAATTGGCTGGAATGTAATAAAAATATTCAATAAAACTCTCTCGAATGTTATAGGGATTGGAGGGTGGGATAGAGGCCACCCACCCACCCTACATATACAAAATTATTCAATTACTGACAGTGCTTTACATTCAAGGGATTC